>JASAND010016309.1:0-59897 GCA_030248195.1 Trissonchulus latispiculum | reverse complement strand
CCAGACATGGGGTAAAAACCCCACCCCCTTTTTGGGGGAAAACCCACCCGCCTCCTGGACCAAGGGTTGGAGCTATATATGAGCTCCAAAGCATAGCAGCAGAAAGCGCGACTCTTTCTTATCTGCGTGTGCGAAGATCAAGTCATTTGGTTCACTCCTGCTCATTTTATGACATTTTGAATATATATAACACCTACTTTTTGGTCCTACTTTTAAAGTTTGGACCGATGTAACTTTTGACTGGGTTTGGCTAGAAAAGTTTTGCAAATATCTGCAATGATGGCAAGTCTTCCTCTTTGCACACAGCAAAAATTAGATCGATCCTATGAACCTTTATTCTGGCACATTGTCAAATGTGGCGGGAAAAAACCCACTTGGGGGAAACCCACCCAATTTTTTTGAAAAATTTTTTAACAACCAAACAGGGAGACAATTCGACACTATAGCACGGTACTGTCGAGGACGCTGCATCATCCAATGGTGTCAGATTTGGATAACTTTGCTTCCCTGGCTAGCTAGGGGCAAAAATCCTGAAAGTACCATTTCGGTATTGGAGGACCCAGGACAGGTCCAATTGTGGATCTTAACAGCCAATTGAACGTAAAAAACCATTCTCTACACGATAGACTAACAAGTTTTATCAAATTATATACATCGTTTTTTGCATTTTAAAAAATTTCCCTATGTTTATAGCCATGGGGGGAAAAACCCACATTTTCGGATTTTGGCTGGAACTTTTTTATTATAAGGGTTATCTGAGAACTTTATACAAGTAACAAAAATGCTCCGCACAAAAGGGGATAATATGTGTGTTGGGCCTATGTCTGTCGTTTAATCCGGTTGAGAAAGAAAGTATATAAATCCGACACAGCAAGTTTGGGTGGGTGGTTCTATGGCGAAAGTTGTTCAGTTCGATGCGGGCCTTCATTTGACTCGAAATCTGACCACTTTTGAAAATTTTAATTTTTGACCCAAAATCGCCTAAGTCCCCACCCCACCCCACCACAGACCTCTACAGCCACTTTAGGTACGCACTTCTATGACAAAAGTTGCTCAGTTCGATGCGGGCTTTCATTTGATACCAAATTTGACCACTTTTGAAAATTTTAATTTTTGACCCAAAATCGCCTAAGTCCCCACCCCACCACCAGGGGCGCACTAAGGGGGGGGGGCGGGCGCCCCCCCCCCCCCCCGAAACCATACGTAAAGGAAAAATGTTATTGTCCGCACGTAGCGCGGACACAAAATTTCTAAAATTTTCGCGCCCTCGGCGCGAAATTTATTACACTTTTGCTTTTGCTTTTACCCTAATTTCAGCGTTTTAAACCTTTCAATAGCGACTTTTTTAACTTATTCAAATTTTTACGCGCCTTCGGCGCGAAATTTATTATACTTTTCCTTAATTTACGCTTATTTTTCCATTTTCAACCTTGTTTTCAAAACTTTCAACTTCTGGTGGGCCTCGCCCCCCAGACCCCCCAATTATTTGAGGTCCGCCCCCCCTGAAAAAATTTTCTATGTGCGCCACTGCCCACCACAGCCCACTATAGCCACTTTAGGTACGCACTTCTATGACGAAAGTTGCTCAGTTCGATGCGAGCTTTCATTTGGTACCAAATTTGACCACTTTTGAAAATTTTAATTTTTGACCCAAAATCGCTTAAGTCCCCACCCCACCCTACCACAGCACTCTACAGCCACTTTGAGCATGCAATTCTATGGCAAAAGTTGTTCAGCTCACTCAGCGCTTTCATTTGGTACCAAATTTGACCACTTTTGAAAAATCTTATTTTTGACCACTTGACCCCCTACCCGATTTACCCTTCAAACGGCAAAGTGGAGCCAGTCCAGCAAAATGGGTGGGTCGGACGGCAAAACGGACTCCGGAAATGAGCTGGGCGCACCAGAAAACCCCTATGGACAAAGTTTTGAGAGGCTATGCACAGTCCTATATGGTGTTCTTGGAAGTCGGTACCGACTTGACCCTCCCGACAGCAAAGTGGAACTAGCCCAGCAATATGGGTGGGTCCGACGGCAAAACTGCTTACGGGAATCAATTCGCCGTGCCAGAAAACCTTTGTATGAAAGAATTGAGCTTTCTAAGTTGAATACACAGCGAGAAATTTCGATTTTTCATTTTTCGAATTTTCACCATTTTTGACCGGCCACTGTGGTCGCATGGGAAGTGATAGAGGAACGAGACTTAGCTATTTAGTTAGTTCAATATATGTAGTTTCTGAATATAAAAAGAAATCGGCTCCAGCTCTTAACGTTCGAGCTGCGCAGCGACCACAAAAATGGTCACTTTTCGCTCTGAGCCGACTTTGCGGCGCCGCTGCGGTGCTGTGGCGCACCTGCGGCGCAAAAAAAGTAGCGATTCTTAAATGGGGTACTACCAGACCCTATACCCCTTTAGGTCCGGCCTCCGCTGCAGATTACGTGAAAGAGGCGGAAAGTCAGGACAATACAGTAGCGTAGGTACGAAAAATTTTCAGGGGGGGCGGTGTTGACCGAAGGCTGGGGGGGGGGTAAATTTCATTTTTTGCGCAATAATTGTATGCACGCTACATATGCTGTAACTTTACCTGTTAATATAAGTTTTCTAGTTCAGTACATATATATATATACATAGCTTAATGCTGTTGTAACCGAAAGCGGCACGCAAAAACCCAAAGCGGGGGTCTGGGGGGCGGAGCCCCCCAGAAGTTGAGAAAATTTTTAAATTTTGCCGTTAAAACGCTGCTGAAACTTTGAATTCTTTGCATTGTATATTATCAGTTCCCAAACTAAACTTTGTAGTTTAATTTGCTACCTATTTAAATTTTTGGCTTCCACAATCCCGTACGAAAACTAAGACTAAGATGCTCCCATTTGGAACAGGGTATTCTAAGCATATCCATTATCCGTCGTTGAAGGCAGATCATGTTTGGAATAATGCAGTTAATAACAGAACTACAAAGCAGGTACACAAGTCCCAACTGTGGGTCTTGGGCGGAGCCCCCAGAAGTTGAGAAAATTTTTAAAGTTCGCCATTAAACGCTATTGAAACATTTAATTCTTTACAATGATTTATCAATTGTCTAACAACATTTCGCACCTTTATATATTTGCTATTTTCTACGTTTACTGTCTTGTCCGAAAACTCAAACTATTAGGATGCTCCCATTAAGAACTGCGTATCCTGATCATATCAACCAATTATGCCGAAGCTGAGATGTTGGGAATAACGCAGATATTTAACAGCAAAACTGCAAAGCAACTAGTTATATATATATATATATATATATATATATATACAAACATTCGTTAGCATGCTTAATGAAAAATAAATAATTTTGATAATGTAAATAGCCAAAATTCGCGCCGAAGGCGCAAAATTTTTTCCACGGTGTAGAAAATGCATAAATGTTTAGCTATTTTGAAGCATTAATTAACAATATTTGCATGTTACTAATCAAATTAAAACGCCCCGCGCTCCGCGCGGGCGTGAAAATTTTTCTTTTGCCCAAATTTTCAGGGGGGGCAAAAGCCATTATTCGGGGGAGGCGGCCGCCCGCCCCGCCCGCCCCGTATCTACGCTAGTGGGACAATACGACCATTAAATAGGAGAAACCGGAAAAAAAACATCGCCGCCATAACCGGTCCGGGGCACAACTTTTTAACGGAAAGTGATACGGGGCTGAAACTTCGCACACATACTAAACTCGATGTGCTCTACAATTTGCGCATGAAATCTGCGCAGGATCTGCGCAGCCTCTGCGCAGCTTATTTTACGGTGTCTCCAGGGACTTTTGACACATATTATAGGGGTCGCTACCGCGACCCCTATGATACCATCGTACTTGGCGTACTTAGAACTTTCTTTTAAGCCTATTTGCACTTCTCTAAGTTGTACCGTTAGAGCGGTATAATGCAAAAAGTAGCGGGGGGAAAAACCCCAATGGGGGGGAAAAACCCAAATGGGGGGAAAATAAACCCACCCCTCACAGGTCTTAAAAATTGTTCTATCGCAATTCTGACACTTCCAGTGTAAAATTCAACCCTTTTTTAGTTAGTATGAACCAAAAAACCCGATCTAAGTAGCTTTTTTTGAGATCTCATGTGCCGTTGAAAATGCTGCATCAACTGGCCAGGTTTCATAAAGTTTAACACATAAACATAGGGCAATTTTTGAAAAATGCTAAAAATGATGTAATTTGATAAAACTTATTATTCTATCGTGTAGAGAATGGTTTTTTACGTAGAATTGGCTGTTAAAATCCACAATTGTACCTGTATTGGGTCCTCCAGCTGCGAAATGGCACTTTTAAGGTTTTTAGCCCCTAGCTAGCCAGGTAAGCAAAATTGTCCGAATCTGACCGCATAGGATGACGCAGCGTGCTCGATAGTACCGTGCTATAGTCTCTAATTGCTTCCGTGTTGAGTGGTTAAAAAACTTTTCAAAAAAGTTTGGGTGGGTTTTTCCCCCCAAAGTGGGTTTTTTCCCCGCCACGTTTGGCAATGTGCCAGACTAACGGTACAGCGGATCGGTCTAATTTTGGCTGTGTGCAAAGAGGAAGAGTTGCCATCATTGCAGATATTTGCAAAACTTTTCTAGCCCAACCCAGTCAAAAGTTACATCGGTCCAAACTTTTGGTAAATTTTTGGATGGTTGAACCAAAAAGTAGTTGTCATTTTCAAAATGTCATAAAATAAGCAGGAGTGAACCAAATGACTTGATCTTTGCATACATAGGTTAGAAAGAGTCGCGCTTCTTGCTGCTATGTTTTAGAGCTCATATCTCCAACCCATGACCCAGGAGGCGGGTGGGTTTTTTCCCCCCAAAAAGGGGGTGGGTTTTTTTTCACCCCATGGCTATATGTGTTAAACTTTATGAAACCTGCCCGTTTGATGCTGCATTTTCAATGGCACATGAAAACTCAAAAAAGGTACCTAGATCGGGTTTTTTTTACTTATACTAGCTAAAAAAGAGTTCAATTTTACATCGGAAGTGTCAGAATAGCGCTACAATTTTTGAGACCTGTGAGGGGTTGGTTTTTCCCCATTTGCGTTTTCCCCCATTGGGTTTTTCCCCGCTACTTTTGCATTATACCGGCCAATCCCCGCTACTTTTTGCATTATACCGGCCTAACAGTACAACCTAGAGAAGTGCAAATGGGCTTAGAAGAAAGTTCTAAGTACGCCAAGTTAGTACGATGGTATATAAAGTTCTCATCTAGCCCTTATAATAAAAAAGTTCCAGCCAAAATCCGAAAATGTGGGTCCCCCCCAGGCTATGCACCTATGGTCCAAAGTGGCTACCCTCGTCAATTCGCTTAACACTGTTTATTGATTCCAGGAAGCCAGGAATCCACTTTTTTGGTGTTTTATTGCTCTAGTAGGCACAGCGCAAACAATTTGGCGTAGTAAATAGATAAATATTTGGCGTAGTTAGGCCTATTGAAAATGTTCAAAGAAAATTTACCAAAAGGTTACCAGGACTGGAAAATGTTTCTTGTACTGAACGATTGATAAGACTTGGACTGAAAAGCTTAGAAGAACGTAGAATTTTCAAAGATTTAATATATATATATATATATATACTTATAAAATTATTCACAATAACGTAAACATACCAATAGCGGAGTTTTCAACTCTGCCTACAACTAGGGGTCATCAATTCAAACTTTTTTATACTCGAGCTCGTTTGGATGTCCGGAAGCACTTTTTTAATTCTCGAGTTGTTCCGATTTGGAATTCTTTACCGGATAATGTGGTAGAAAGTCCAAACTTAACACTTTTAAAGCAAAGATTGAAAGAAGTAAATTTGAATAGTTTTCTCAGAGGCCGAGCTTTAGAGGTCAACTACCATGGCTAAGCTCGGTCTTTATTGGCAACACACTGTTTCTGTTTATAATAAACATGTGCTTACTTATTCTAGTATCCTGTATTGTGGTGGCAATTAAACTAGTTAGTTAGTTAGTTAGTTAGATAGTAATTTCGCATCTGGACTGGCCACGTGACTGGTCAAAAATTTTATTTCAAGGCAAAGGAAGCCTAAACACTCGCATATATAGGTTTTTTGGGGCGTAGAATTCAAATTTGGCATTAATTTCCATGTAGCTTTAGCCCGATCCTGACCTCCGCCTGGGCTCTGGGTTTGGAAGGTCGGGGTCATGCCTAACAGCCGGTCTGGGGCCAGCTGGGCTTATTCTACTGGGGGGGGGGGGCATAAACACCCTTCTCCCCCCCAAAAGTGTGTGCCCCTTTTGGTACCAAATTTTGCCCTGAAAAAAATCGCTCAGAAGGCCAAATTTTCAAAAATTTTCCGGCTTTGCCGAGATTTTTATTCATTTTTTGCCTTTCTTAACACTAAATCTGCTTATTTTTGCAATAAAAATCAACTTTTACAGTATATACCAGAAAAATAGTGCTATTTTTAGCATATTTTTAGAAAAATTTTCGCCCCCCCCCACAAATTTCCTTGCCCGTCGGACTTTTGGGGTGGGGGGCCCCCAAGAAAAAAATGCCTACAATAAGCCGAGGGTCGGAGGTACCTAAAACATGATCTATATAGGTTTTGGGATCGCAGAGCTGGAATTTGGCGTTAGTTTTGCTGTAGCAGCCACCTCGCACCTTTCTACAAAAAGTTTTGGGTGATTTTTTTGCGAAAAAGTGAGATCGTTTACTTTCACTGGCCAAGTTTAATATAATGGATTAATTAAGAACGCAGGTATGTAGTATTGAAACAATTCTTAGAGGTCGTAGTTTAGAATTATATTTAAATTTTCACTTTTATCATCTGGACAAGTTGGAGAAATCGTCTCCAGAAATGAATCATATATATATATCATAGGGGTCGCGGCAGCGACCCCTATAATATGTGTGAAAAGTGGCTGGAGACAGTGTAAAATAAGCTGCGCAGAAGCTGCGCAAAATCCTGCGCAGATCCTGCGCGGATTTCATGCGCAAATTGTAGAGCACATCGAGTTTAGTATGTCGGTGAAGTTTCAGCCCCGTAATACTTACCGTTAAAAAGTTGCGCCCCGGACCGGTTATGGCGGCGATGTTTTTTTTCCGGTTTCTCCTATTTGATGGTTGTGGTTGTACATAATGTTCGCCGCTTTCACGTGATCTTGTAGCGGTGGGCTAACCTAAAGGGCTATGGGGTCTAGTAGTACCCTCTAAAGGAATTTAAGAATCACAACTTTTTTTATGCCGCAGCTGCGCTTTAGCGCCGCAGTGGCGCCGCAAAATCGGATCATAGCGAAAAGTGACCATTTTTGTGGTCGTCGCTCGCTCGAACGTTACGGCTGGGCTGATTTCTTTTTATATTCGAAATTACATATATTGAACTAACTAACGGTCCAGGTTGCGTTTCTCTATCACTTCCCTAGCGACCACAGTGGCCCGTCAAAGATGGCGAAAATTCGAAAAATGAAAAATCGAAATTTCTCGCTATCTATTTAACTTTGAACGCTCAAATCTTCCATACAATGGTTTTCTGGCACGGAGAATGGATTCCCGCAGTCAGTTTTACCGTCAGACCCACCCATCTTGCTGGGCTGGTTCCACTTTGCCGTCGGGAGGGTCAAGTCGGAAACCGCTTCCTGGAGGTCCATAGTAGGCTCTACCTGGCCTCTCAAAACTTTGTCTATAGGGGTTTTCTGGTGCGCCCAGCTCATTCCCGGTGTCCTTTTTGCCGTAGGACTCATCCATCTTGCTGTGCTGGTTCCACTTTGCCGTCTGGAGGGTCATGTCGGAAACCGCTTCCTGGAGGTCCATAGAAGTCTCTACCTGGCCTCTCAAAACTTTGTCGTATAGGGGTTTTTCTGGTGTGCCCAGCTCATTCCCGGTATCCGTTTTGCCGTCCGACGTACCTATTTTGCTGGGCTGGTTCTACTTTGCCGTTTGAAGGGTCAGTCGGGTGGGGGGTCAAGTGGTCGAAAATAAAATTTTTCAAAAGTGGTCAAATTTGGTACCAAATGAAAGCCCTAAGCGAGCTGAGCAACTTTTGTCATAGAACTGCATGCTCAAAGTGGCTGTAGAGTGCTGTGGTGGGGTGGGGTGGGGACTTAGGCGATTTTCGGTCAAAAATGAAAGTTTTCAAAAGTGGTCAAATTTGGTACCAAATGAAAGCCCTAAACGAGCTGAGCAACTTTTGTCATAGAACTGCATGCTCAAAGTGGCTGTAGAGTGCTGTGGTGGGGTGGGGTGGGGACTTGGCGATTTTCGGTCAAAAATGAAAGTTTTCAAAAGTGGTCAAATTTGGTACCAAATGAAAGCCCTAAGCGAGCTGAGCAACTTTTGTCATAGAACTGCATGCTCAAAGTGGCTGTAGAGTGCTGTGGTGGGGTGGGGTGGGGACTTTGGCGATTTTCGGTAAAAAATGAAAGTTTTCAAAAGTGGTCAAATTTGGTACCAAATGAAAGCCCTAAGCGAGCTGAGCAACTTTTGTCATAGAACTGCATGCTCGAAGTGGCTGTAGAGTGCTGTGGTGGGGTGGGGTGGGGACTTAGGCGATTTTCGGTCAAAAAATGAAAGTTTTCAAAAGTGGTCAAATTTGGTACCAAATGAAAGCCCTAAGTGAGCTGAGCAACTTTTGACATGGAACCATCCACCAATATTTGCTGTGCCAAATAACGTCACGTGCCCATGAAACTTTTGTCTTTACTTCTTCGACCGGAATTTAAAAAAAATATATATATATATGCCTATTTATATTTATTATATATTTAAAGGATATTTAAAGAATATATATATATATACGATACAGCCAACACACACATATTATCCTCTTTTGTGCGGAGCATTTTTGTTACTTGTATATATATATATATATACAGCAATCTTGACAAATTATAAAAATTATTAAAAATGATACGAGCACTAATTCATTGTTCTTACTCACTGTTCGTGAGACTACAACAAGAAATCTTGAAATCTCTCCCAATATTTTATCACTATCAAACTTATGAACAACAGACAGGCATCAAAGCTTGAAAATGGCTGCTCCGGGTCGGGTACCCTGAGCTCCGGAGCAGAAGCCCGCTCCGGAGCACCGAAAATCGGAGCTCCTCTCCGGGCTCCGGAGCTCCGTCGGAGCGGAGCTCCGAGGCACATCACTAGTATAAACCTTAGCTTTTGTGCTCAGGCTAACCCTTGGGGCTTTCCAGAGACAGTCCTGCAGCTGGTTGAAAACATTTTCTGCTTTGGCGATTCTAGACCTTATTTCTTGAGAGGGGCTGCCGTCGGCCGCCGCAAAGCTGCCCAGATAACAGAACTGGTCCACACATTCCAACTGTTGACGCCGTAGATGAATCGGTGCCATATCAGCAAACCGCGACCGTACGTATATATCTATCACCTGTGTTTGTTATTTATTTTATATATATGAGCTTAAAAACACCAAAAATATTAATTTTTTAGCGATTTTTGGCAGTTTTTACACAGAAACGTAAAAATTCGCAAATTTTTTTAAAATATGCCCCCATTTTTGGTAAGTCCCCCATCGGTGGGTGGGGGGCATGAGCCCCCTCCCCCATATCGCCACCCTCCCCCAATAAATTTTGGCATAAAAGAAGCCAGTATATATACCTATTTGTGTTGTGTCTAGATTGATTGGTATCGTTTGTGATATGTTCGCACGTTTTGCCGAGCAATGTTTGGAAGCAAAACTGCAGCAGGTTCATACCAGAGCGGTTCGCTGCCACTTGGTTCTTCTGCCCATAGCGTCGCATCACCAGATTTCAGGGAATTGATTGCTGAGATTCGTACGTATATATTTTCATAAATCGTCGCCTTATTGCTAAATGGCATTAAATTTACATTTTCGAGAAAAACAAAGTTCTCAAAACCCATTTTTCGCCAAAATGTCGAATAATGCCATTTAGCATTAAGGCAACGAAATATACGTATATATATATACTCCTAGTTATGTATAGTCAAGCGGGGAAAAACCCACTCGCCAATGCGGGAAAAACCCACCCCCAGTGTGGCCTTACCGGTATGAGCTAGCTAGGATTTTAATAGCCTATCTTGAAGAGCATCCAAAATAACCCTGGAGGGTGTATTATTGTCCCTCCCATTGCTTCCCAGCAAATTTTTTGGGACTTTGAAATTTTCGAAAATTTTGGTCCGTTCAAGTACCGAAATTTGGCAAACTTTGCCTGGCCACCCTGAACTACTGGAAAGACTTAGACCAAAGCGAATTGTATATATGTATGTGTAGGGCATCTGTTGCGCATCATGATGATATATGCCACACTGCTCTAACCCCTCCGGTGCGACCTGGGGGTGACCTAGAGTTGGCGGGAAAAACCCACTTTTCAAAATTGAATATTTTTCTAACCATTAGCAGGAAAGGTCAAACTAATACATACATTTGTTTAATAGAGCATATAGATTAAATTGGTATAGGTTTTACCTGGGCTGGGTTCGATCTGTTATGGGAGGTCCAGGGGGTCAAAATTGGACATGGTGCCATTTCAAGCCGAAATTTTAATTTGTCCAGAAATGCTTATTTTTGCCTTAAAATGGGTCTATTTTGGCTCTAAATACAAGAAAAACACGTTTTCTATACGATAGGATGCTTAAACTGCCGAAAATAAACAATTGGAACGGTTAGAAATGCTCCTGGCAACTTCCCAAAAAATTTTCGGGGTGGGTTTTTTCCCCGCATTGGGTTTTTCCCGCCAGTTTGGGACAATTTTTCTCACTAACGGCGCACCCTAGAGAGGTGTTCTATA
Organism: Trissonchulus latispiculum; assembly: GCA_030248195.1. NCBI lineage: Eukaryota > Metazoa > Nematoda > Enoplea > Enoplida > Ironidae > Trissonchulus > Trissonchulus latispiculum. Next base: position 49,170 of record JASAND010016309.1, on the reverse strand, counting down.
GCTCATAAGAAAGTTTACGACTATGCCTAGCAGCCTGTATAGTCAGTATTTCACTATCTCAAACCAGTAAAAAGTTCTGGCCAAAAATCTGAAAAGTGGGTTTTTCCCCGCTTGACTATATTTGATACAGAATACGTATTATCAATTAAAACGTGGTCTGGGTATATACCTAGAGCATATGCAACTCGCACTTTTTTAGGGGGGAAGGAAGTAGTGGGCTTTCGGCCCCACCCCACTTTTCGGCAAGCCCCCCATTTTGGGGGGGGGTCAAAATTGTCCAAATTAAGTTTTTGAGGTGAAATCTTCAAACTTTTCTCAATTTTTAGCTAATAAATTGGTAAACTTAAGGTTCATTTTTGATAAACTTAAGGTTCATTTTAACCTTAAAAACAGCGATTTTTGGGGTTTACCTCAAAATACTATTTTTAGCTGAAAATTTAGGTAAATTTATACCGTGGGCTTGCCCCCTGGCTTATTTTTAGGCTAAAATTTATGGGGGGCTCGAATAAGCTCCCACCATCGATGGGGGCTCACCGAAAATGGGGTACATACTTTTTAAAAATTTTTGCTATAATTTTTGTTTTTTGTCTAAAAACTGCCAAAAATCTCTAAAAAATTGACAAATTTTAGGTGTTTTTTAGCTAAAATAGCAAAAATGTCGTTAAAATTTTTCAAAAATTTAGGGTATATACGTACAAATGGCAAAATTTGGCAATTTGTCGGTTTATGGTGGGGAGGTCGAAATTTGCGGGGGGAGGCTCCTGGAATGCCACCCCCCTGGTGGAAGTATTAGCGAGGCCCCCACTTTCCCCCTCCCAAGGGGAAGCCCTTTCAAAACCCTAAAAATGTCAGTGGAATAGGCGAAATTAACCTCCCGAGCAGTGCGAAGGGCAGTGCTGCAACTTCATGAAAGGATTGACTGTCTGGGAAAAAGGGTATATATATATATATATATGTATATATATAGGTTTGGAGTGAGTGCCGCCACGTCAAAATTTCGGAAAAAAGCCATGACCGCCGGCTGGATGCCCACAATATTTTACCATTTTTAGCCTAAATTTTAAAAAATTTTCCGTCTTCGCCAGAAATTCGCGATAATAACGAAATGTTCGCTATTTTAGCTTAAAAACACCTAAAATGAGTCATTTTCAGCGATTTTGGCAGTTTTTGCCCGAAAACCCTAAAAATTTGCAAATTGTTTTCAAAAATATGCCCCTGTCCCATTTTCGGTCAGCCATGTGGTGGCAACTTCGAGCCTTCCCCCCTAAATTTTGAATTACATTACCGAAATAAGCCTGAATAAAGCATAAAAATGAATTACATCGAAAGATGTTTGAGCAAAGGTTGAGTTATATACCCCCTTAATGCTAATGAAAGCTACCCACCTGCTGACCTACGTCCAATTTGTTGCGTGCGTTTATTGTGTTTCGTTTGAGAAAAAAGCAGCTGCGCGTCCAGGCAATACTAATACGTGCTGAAATAAGTGTCTGCTCTGATTTGCAAAGAGTGACCCCGAAATTAAGAGGTTCCTCCTGTTGCATTGTGCAAAACTCGTCGTTTGCCAATGGCTTGTAATCAAGTCAGTGAGCTCTATTCTTGGCTAGTGGATCGGAGCCAAGGGATGCTGCTGAGCCCTAGTTCTGCGACGTAAATGTAACTATTAGGTCTTCTTGTGCCGAATCTGGAAATACGTACGTATATAAGACTTACTATGCAAATTTTATTATGGACACAATCAGATTTCTCTTGAGTTCGTCGACTGTGGGATATTGTGTGCCAATTCTCTCCAGGCCTTCTGGATTAACCGCAAGCCTTCGCTGGCTATGTATTTTGTAGTAATTCCTGTATTTTACTTTAGCATTTATTTCGATTTGTAATTATATGTGAAGGTTTAATCTGAGCATTTCCTCTTTCAGGTGAACAAAATTTCGATACGATAAGATTTGCCACTTACCGAGCAGCATGTAAATTAAGATTCGTGCAGAAGCGCGTTAACTGTAAGAAATAATTCTGGCATAGTAATTCAGAATTAAAATTTCTTGTATATATGTTACGGCCAAATGAATAAATCGGGTGTTTAGGTAAGTTCCCGGTAAAATGGGATAGGCTGACTGCTTAACGATTCCAATTACCTATATCATAGATACCATGCATAGTTTATTTTCAATTTGACGTGCATAAATTTTCTGGGCTTCTGAGGATCATCTAAGAGAAATCATCCCCAAGTGTCGATGGTGGCTCTTCAAAATTTAAAGAATTCAAGGTTTGAAGACCGATTTTATTGCTAAAACTAAACATGTCTGTCAGAAAACTTCTGGGGATCTCCGCTCCTAGTCCTCCTTTAGAAAGTTTTACCTGTGGGGACCCTATCTCCTGTCACGAAATCTTGGGTGCGGCAGTGGTTGCAAACCAGGGTTTTTTGAAAGTTGGACCGGCTTAAACTTTGTGTATTTTTGTTTTCGAGTCGTATTTTTAATTTCAACTGCTTAAGGTGGTGATTCCTTTTAGAAACATCAACTTTGAACCCTTATTACTCATTCATTACTCGGAGTTAAGAATCTATTTTTATATCAAACTGGAGCTTAACATTTGCTCTTTCTAATGAATACAACGAAACTAACTTCACTCTTTGGAAACTATTTTTTTGGATTTTCGAAGTTCTTTAATTTTCCAGATTTTTTGCAGACTAAAGTAAATTTTTTCGTGAGACATCGCCCACATCATTCTTTTCCATTATCAAATAGCTGGGGACCCTTTTTTAATTATTATGAAGCCGTTCTTCGTTATAAAGACATTAACTAAAATGTATGCGCAACCTGTATTTTGCCTACTTTTCCCAACTTTGGCAAGCGACAACTTTAGCTCGAAAGCAGCAATCGGGGCAACTAGAAAAGGGTCTCTGGGTATTTTTGTGCAAAACACGTCTAGTAAGTGGCAACCCTCTATATTGCATAGTAGATGCTGCACGATCGCTGGAAAAAATTTGGTCATGTCGGCGGATTATTTGATTTCTGCAAACATGACAAGTTTTCAACGCCAAAATAAGAAAATCAGCTATATCTCACTATAGAAAAAAGCTATAAAGGTGCTTCAAAAAGCAAAAATGTAGAGCTCAACAAGATCTTTCGAATGAATATAATGACAGCTATGCAGCTACTGTCTAATTGTCAAAAATCGGCAAAAACCGCCTTGAACAGAGACGTCAAAGTTTTGAAGCGGGATTGCGTGGAGGGTGTTAGAATGCTAAAAGAACTTATTTTGGAAAGTTTCATCAAATTTCTTCCTGATTTTAACCGTCAACCAATAATATGTGCCCAAATGGAATCACCACCTTAAAATTACAAAAGTCGCTTTTTAACTTTACAAAACATTTGGACATTTTCTTGGCGAAAAAGGGGGATGGGGAAATGGGGGAACCCTAATAGTGGGGGGGGGAATAAAATTTTCTAAAAACCACCTCTTTTCTAAGTATGGTGCTATAACAAAGCTAAAAAGTTCTCACAAGTAATAGGACCGATTTTAGACTAAAAATTCCGGCACAGCCGAAAACGTTTTGAAACTTTTAACCAAAAATCATTAAAAGTTGGCATTTCCTAAGAAATAATTCTGGCATAGTAATTCAGAATTTTTTGTATGTTATGGCCAAATGAATAAAGCGGGTGTTGAGGTAAGTTCCCGGCCAAATGGGATAGGCTGACTGCTTAACAATTCCAATTATCTATATCATAGGTATCATATGTATATGTATGTATGACGTAAATGGTTGACTTATTCAATTGCCCGTAACATTCTATATGGATAGATACCTACATGATAAATCTAATTTTCTCCTTTAGTTTTGGTTTAGTATATACTTGCCTGTCGTGTTTCGTCTTGTCTTGTTCAGTAAGGCTTGGGCATCCGGATATCAGGGATATATACATGGGCATAAGGATATAGGTGATTCCGGTAACTGGTGCTGCCGAACTCACTTCGTCCGACGGAGCGAATCAATATTGAGAGTGTCCACCTCCAAGTATTAGCAAGGGGGCAAAGGAAGACATCCCGAAATAGGGTCAAGAAAAGGGACTGTCAGAACAATGGGCATAGAGTCACCCACAAGGTTGGTAGCATAATTCTGGGTTTACTTTGGGGGGGGATCGGTGGGAGAGCGCCTCTTCAATTTTCGGAGCCCTCTCTCACCCTCGAGCCTCTCCTCTCCTCTGCTCCACCCTTACTTTTTGGGCCCCTCCTACTCACCTTGAGGTACCCAGAAATTGACCAATTTTAAAGAGTTTTGGTGAAAAATTTTCCGGCTTCAAAAGTTCAGTTTTAGCACCAAAATAGACGATTTCAGACTAAGTTCATCACAAGGTTCACCTTTTCCGAAGCCACCATGTTGCGGCCGACAATACGAAAATTTTCCAATCCCTAATATTTGTTGACAAACAGAGGGGTTGTCGTACGACCTTCTGAGTAAATTTTTCAGGGCAAAATTTGGTACCAAAATGTGGACTTAGCGGTTTTGGGGGAAAGGTTGTTTATGCCCCCCACTAGAATATGTCCACATGCTCTGTCAGACTCTTGATGTTAGGTTATTAAAATCAAATTTGGCTTATGAGTCACTCACACGGTCCGATTGTGTTTCTCCCCGTTTCGGAGTGTGTATTACTGCTGGGCTACACGCACGACCCACTCTGACACTGACTTATAGGTTTTGAGTACTGATTTCGTAAACTCTGTAAATTCTAACTACACTTTGCAGTTGTCCATTTTACGTACTTTATACAAACATGGTTCCTGTCTGTTTTAGTACATCTTGTGGATATATGGAACATAATTGAATCGTTTCGTGAAAATGGGCTAAATGTGGCAGATCCTCGTAGTGATGTTAAACTGTCACGAGTGGAGTTGCTTTTGTCAACAATTTATCACAATCTAAACAAGCGATTGCCGTCTTCGCAGCAAATTGATACAGACAAAACAATCAGTCTCCTTCTGGGTTTCCTGTTAGCTGCCTATGACCGGTTAGTTGAGCTAACCTGATGGATGTGATGCTGCAACTGCGTCAAACATTATTGCTGTGTAGACAGGGGCTGTACTTGTCAACATTGGAAAAATAAGAAAATCTGCCTGTAGTACTTTATATAGTTTTATTCTTAAGTTGAGGCTGAGGGTAAAAACTTTTTGTTGCTGGTTAAATAGTTTATTCGTTTTGCTATTCCACTTCTTCTCCTTATTGCATTAAAATCTTAATTGATTTTAGTCATAGGTCAGTATGCTCAGTTTGCTTTGCCTCCATTACCTGTGTCTGCTTGTTTTAAGAGAAAATGTGGGAAAACTGCGAGTGTTCTCCGTCAAAGTAGCTCTGGCAACGTTATGCGCTGGAAAACTAATGGATAAGCTTCGTTGTAAGAGAGATCTTTTAAGTAACTTGTTGATGGGTATGCTTGAGCTGTAAAATTCTCTGTATAGAGATTCTTGTGCTGACTGTTGTGGTTGCGCTGTTGACCTAAATTTTACCTTGTGTGATGGGTTCACTTTAGCGGGGGCGAGCGCGGGGACCTTCCTCAATTTACCATTACCCAACCAACGGAAGCCTTTCCTCCCATCTACTCGCCCTCCACTTCTTTGGGTTGCTGCCAGTCCCCACTCACTTTGAGGCGTATCCGGACTTCAATTTGGTCTAAAATCGTATTTTTAGTGCTATGAGCCCCTTTTAGCTCAATTATAACAATATTTGTAGAGCACCGTCTAATATTATTGTATTTTTGGCAGTTTTAGGCTACTTTAGGTCCCCCCTCTATTGACCTCCCCACACCCTCTCTAGTGGGGGGGGGTTCAGTCCCATCCAAACTTTCCAACTCCACATTTTGGCCATAAGTAAACCCAGTTATCTAAATCAGACCAAACAATACGTAATTTCCATTGTCGTGTTGTATTTGCTTCAGTTTATTTTCTTCTACGTTTGTAAAGTTGTTTATTTCTGGAGTAAGATTCTGATTGTTTAATTTTCAGATGTGTTTTCCCAGATTTCGGATGCCTCAGGTGTCATGGATTTCTTGAAATTCAATGACTATTTACGTGAGATTTTGGCCTTGCCCACTGCCGTTTTTGAAGGACCAACATTTGGTTATTCAGAAACTGCTGTATCTCAGTGTTTGGAATCTCCGGTGAGTTGTGGTTTTGTCTTAAAATTACTGCACCAGGAGCTTATGTTGTTAACAGGGCATTTTCAAAATTGGCCTATTTTTGTCAAAAATTTGGTCACCCAAAATGTTCCGGTAATTGAAAAGCAAGAATTCCGAGTTTGAGGATTTCGTAGGTGGTCGGTTTCGGAGGGGTTTATGAGGAGGGGCTCCTCTCCCCGCAAAAATAGCCTGACTGATATCCCAAACCTAAGTTTCGACGCTAATCTGGGATAAAATGGAGTTGACAAGCCCGACTCTGATATACTCAAAGAAGGTTAAAGTAAATTAGTAAAATGGGCTAGCGAAACTCAGGTTTGTAATTAAACATCAGATTAAGTCAAAGTTTAAATCCCAGCTGTTTCCAAACTGGGATTAACGTGCAAGTAAATAGTCAGTCTCAATCCTCTTGTCATGCTGAAACAGATTTTGTCTTGTCTAGGAAATTATTGTATTTGCTTCGTAAGGATATCCTCGGGCTCAAGTTCTAAACAAAGCAGTATAATTTTTAAGCTTGAACTAAGTTATCCAACTATATATATATAATAGTTATTTGTGGCCACTTCGTTGCAGGATGGGACTTCTTGGGGGCTCACCCAAAATTAATTTTTCAGAACTCAGAATTTTTTATAATCTGTTCGTCTAAATATTTCTCGTTATATAATTCTAGGAGGAGCGCTGACGTTTTAGACAATCTCAACCAAAGACTGATTTAAGGAAGGGGGGGTCATTTTTCGTTGGATTTTTCTTCCATTTCCTAATAGCTAATGTTCATATTTGTTCTTGTTGACAAAAATGATACGTTTGTTTGCGAAAACCCTCCTCGCTTCACAGTTTAATGGATAAATTTATTAAGCCCAATCGATTTGATCGAAGTAAACTAACTTTGGTCAAACTGAAGTTTTATGTGGGGCCATTTCTTCCAGTTCTCAAACTTGTTGTGTGACTTGACTTTTGTTTCAGAGATTGAGAATTACTATAAACGTATTTCTTGATCGTTTGATGGCTGATCCCTGTCCTCCTTGTCTGATGTGGTTTCCCCTACTTCATCGAATGGCTTCCGTTGAATTGGGTATGCAATGGTTATCTGTCGTTGTCAGAGTTTTTTTGTTCCAAAAAGTGTTCTTTGGAACACATTTTTTCCAAAAAGAACAAAAATTTTTTAAAAAGAACAGAGAAAGAAGAAAAAATGGAAGTTGAAAACGAACACAAAATTAATATTTTCCTTAGCCGAAAAAGTAAAATTTCAAAAAATTTCTTCAACTTCTGGGGGGCTTTGCCCCCCAGACCCCCCAGTTTATTCATGTCTGCCTGGACTAGTTTACAATTATGTTCTTGCCTCAAACTGTTACGCTTCATGACATTAGGTCTATTATTGTACCTGTCTCTTTCGACTTGCTATATACTGAAAACAAAGATAGGCACAGGTGCATATACACAAATATGTTAGCATCAGGCGAGGGGATATTCTTCAGAGAGTTCTAGTGAGAGATAAATTCAAGATTTGTAGCCAATTTTATGTTCTACCGTTTTCAAAGAAGAATAGAGACAAAAGCAAGATCTTTAAGTTTTAAAGTTGCATTTCTTAAATTTCTCCAAATTTTAGTTTGATTTCATGAAGCCACGAAGGCTTTTCTAAAATTTGTTTATTCGTGAAATGTGAGCGTTCATGTACACGCACTTAATATATATAATAAATTGTTGCAGTAAACCGTTCAAACTTTTAAATTATTTAACTTTAAATTTTTATTAATTTTTTCCATTTTTACGAAATTTTTGAAAAAAAGAACAATTTCACTTAAAAAAGAACAAAATATTTTAAAAAAGAACAGTTTTGGAACATGTCCGGTTTCCAAAAAAACCCTGGTCGTTGTAGGTTTACGTCTGTTGAGTGACTTAATATCCTTCAAACCTACCAGAACTCTAGTGCTAAGTGGAGATATTCTGACATTGAATTGAGGTTGCACCAACTTTCCTAAAAACTTAGTGACTTGTTTAGAGGTGCTCGGATTTTGAAACATTGGCGAACGTTTTTTCGCAACACCTTTTTGCCGCTTTGTAAAGATGCGCCGGGCCTGCGAATTAGGTGGACTAACTTGGATATTTGCTAAAATAGATTTGTTGTAGTTTCACTCAAAGACTGCTGACTATTATTGTTTCTGTTCTGTTCCAATAAGTGTGCAATCTAATGATTTGGTGCAAAGTCAAGTTTGACTTTCAAAATTGCAAAATAAGATAAATTATTGCAAAAAAGAGTGATGATAGGTAACTGACAAGAATTCCGGTGTGGATCATACGTACACTTTCAATGTTCTGTTTCAGTGTTTCATCCGGTGTGCTGTGACGGCTGCGGTCGTGAGTCTTTCACAGGTTTTCGATATAAATGTCAGCGTTGTCATAACTACCAACTGTGCCAAGATTGCTTTTGGAGAGGACGGGTCTCTGGCGCTCATAATAATCAGCATGAAATGAAGGAATATTCCTCCTACGTAAGGCTTAATATAATTTAGTATGTAGGTTGACAATGCTGCTACAAACCAGGTTATTTTTAGGGTTTTTCGGGGGGAGGAATTTTTTGCCAACCATGAGCTAAAAATTGGTTTTTTGGCGTAGGTATTTTACATTTATAAAGGCAAAAAGTTCTCAAAATTGCCAGGAGTTAAGCTAAAAATAGCCATTTATACGAAAAATCTCCGTCGCCGGAAAGTTTTTGAAATTTAGCCTATTTCTGGTAAAAATTTGGGCCCTCAAAAATCCCGAGGGGGAAGCAAAAATCCCGAGAGGGGGCGATTTCGGGGGGAAGGCATTTTCGGGGGGCCCCCCCTCCGGTAAAAATACCCTGCAAACTGTGGTGAAAACGTTGTTTGTGTGCTGCTTGTAACATCCACAAGATCTGAGTTCCAGAGGCTATTTTCGGAAAAAAGCATTTTTCAATTTCGTGTCATTATCTTGAACCGCAAGCTGGCGACGTTAATTCAAAAATTTTAATCGGTCACTAAAATACAATTTTGGATCACTGTTTTCTCGTTGCTAATACTCAGAAGCCTACAGAGCTCCTCAGGACGTGCGTAATTTTTTGAATGGATATTACTAGACTTAAATGTGCCGTCCTCCATGTGTATGTTGAAGGCTAAGATTAGGTTTTGCCCGAAAATTCTTCAACTCCAAGGCTCTGAAATGCTGTTCCAAGCATTCACTGATCACTGGTTTGCCTTTTGTTGGTGGTGTAGTGGTTGTTAGTGACTGACATTATCAGTATCATACAGACGGTCGCCCTGCTGAGTTTTTCAGGTTACAAGAATTACAGGTTAAATTATTTAGCATCTTTGCAGCCAGTGACATTTTGCTGCTGATTTCAGAAGTCTCCTGCAAAACAATTGGGCCATAGTATTGGAAAATCTCTCCGGTGCATTCCTGCTCAACCCCACAAAGGGCCCTCTGTACCCGAATACCCTCAACGAACCCTGGATCTTTCCAACGTTGTGTATGTTTTCTGGAGGACTCTGGCTATCTTTCTTCCTTCCAACCATGGCGACGCGCCTGGCTATTAACAATCTAATCCACTAACAGTCTAATTCGCCCTTGTAGTAGTGATGTAGGGAAATGGGCCGAGAAAATTAATATTTCGATGTCTTCGAAGGAAAGGTGGAAATAAGACATTCCTGTTGTTATTTTAACGTTTTTTCCATTGTTAAACAAACTTCTTTTTTGCATTTTAAACGTTTTGTCCATTGTTAAACAAAATTCTTCTTTGCATTGTTTGCATTTGCATCATTTGCAAGCTTGAGTGCAGACGTGCGTGCGAAATGAGTCTTGGTGGCGTGAATGGTGTTTTCGAAAGTTGTGTTTTGGTTATGTCATATTTCAGGCCCTCAAGTCCAATTATGGCTCGCAGCAGGTTCAGTGCTCCACCCACAACCGGATACACGAGTGCTCCTGGAACCCTTGAGAAACCTACTCGTAATGGATCTCTAGCGTTTGGAAGCCGATCATCTGGCAGGTAAGAATCGTTAGATTTATTTTTTGTATTGCTTTGTCTTTTTCCATATCTTGATGATTGTATGACGTGTGATATAAACTACAAGTCCTGTAGGCCCGGCTATGTTAGCTGAAAAAGTTATGGGGGGTGGGTCCATTTTTTTCGACTTTCTCCGATCTCGTTGATTTTTACATATTTTATTGTCCAAACGCTATATTTTAACGAGTTTTTAAAATTAAAGTCGTAAAAGTCTTACGGTTGTCGAGTAATTTAACCTCAAACTTGAGATTTCATTAAACACAGGAAATTTAAAAAGTTGTCATTTTTCGCGTGAGCCAAAAAATCTCCCGACAAACATTGATGAATCCGGACAAATTATACATTAAAATAACGCTAAGATGTTAAACTGCGGTACCCTGGAATTAGAATTTTAATTTAGCTCTTGAAAAACTTTTAATTAATTTTTAAATGATTAAAATTTGATTTGACGCTCAAGTCGAGTATAATTTGTCCAGATTCACCAACGTGTATCAGATAATTTTTGGCGCACGCGAAAAAATGACAACTTTTTAAATTTCCTATGTTTAACACATGAAATCTCAAGTTTGAGGTTAAATTACTCGACAACCGTAAGACTTCTACGACTGTAATTTTAAAATCTCGTTAAAATATACCATTTGGACAATAAAATATGTGAAAATCAGCGAGATCGGAGAAAGTCGAAAAAAATTACCCAAAACTGGACCCCCCCTTAATGTCATTAGATGTTTGCTTATTATTTGGTGTATTTGGAGTCCTGTAAGCTTCATTTGGTGTGACACGACCCTCGCCCTGTCATCTTGCCTGGATTATGTATAGTAGTTTAGTATACTTTAAGGGAGGGGTGACTAAATGGGGGTGCCTCAAGTTCCTGGGATCCTCATATTTTTGCATGAATATACACTATTTGCGAGGTTAAAACTGTATACCATGTACTTGGCCTTTGATTCTTAGCCAGCTCTCAGTAGCTTACTAGGCACCCGAGATCCTGTCCTTAAATATCTAAAATATGCGGCAAATACGTGTTTTTTCCTAGAAGAATTGAAGTTGTTCACAATCATTCACAATCGTTAACTTAATCAATCAATTAAATTGTTCACAATGGATTGATATACATATTGTGTATATTCAAAACTTCGGTTTCTTTTTCGATTTTTGCCACTTTTTTCATGTTTCAAGACTCAAGTGGAAGTGGCATAAAATTATAATGCGCGGGTAGAATTCCTTTTTGTACAGTTGTATAGCCTTATGGAGTGTGAATGTTTACACCAAATTTTGCCTGCCGTGATCGCACCAGATTTAAATTTTTCGATTCGGCGGCCAACATTTTCTGAATTTTCAACGATTCTTTAAGTTTAGGGGGGCATTGTTTCCCAAAACTTAGGGTTACAACTTACAGCAAAGCTGATTCCAAATTTTTAATATTTATATTGGATGTCACGAAAAGTGAGAGGTCGGACCGGATCTCGGGTGCCTGGGAGCCATCTAAAACAAACCATCGACCTAGTATTTTTGACCACGCACATGTATGTATATTCATGCAAAAGATGAGGCCGATCCACCAAAGTTGGGGCAAAAGTTTAGTCGCCCTCCCCCCTTAAAATCAGAGCAGTCCCTTCTGTACTAAGTAGTTCCCTAAAGCACTACTACAACGGAACTCGCATCTGAAATTGCCGTGTTTAGGTTTTTTGAAAATCTCCTTAGTACATTCGTACGGTTTGTATACTATTGCTGAGCGTATTGTGTATATGTATTGTATACGTATATATCGACGGGTATATGGCAAAACAGCGTAACTCAGTTTTTGGCGAAATTGAGTTACGAGTACTGCAAGTATCTACATTGTACCCCGGACATTATGGCAAAACCGCGTATCTCACAGTGTACGAATTGATTAAGTTAAACACGATAGAAAAAAAGCGTAACTAAGTCTCTACTAGAATGTCAGCAACGTGAAGTGTGGAAAAACCACGTATATCTACTTACGCTGTTTTGCCATATAGACATTTGTAGTGCAGTTTTCTCGACTATGTGAAATATTGCGGTGGCTGGTGTAATGTTTGTTTTCAGTGGGAGTGACCCCAGGGTTGGCCTGTCGCTGAGAAAAAACAAGTATTTACTTACACAAATGTCTTTATTTCTTCGAGTTTTGTAAAATTTAAAGTTGTGTAAAAATAACGTATCTCCTTTGTTACGCTGTTTTGCCATACTTATAGCCAGATAAATTTTGATCAACACTGAGATACGACTTCAGTGAAAAAGAAGCTGCTGGTTGAGATTTGCAGTGCTATGACTCGGAACACGAACATAGTACAATTCATGTTCTGACTACAAAGACTTGCCCTTGTGACAATAATCAGCTAATTGTGTTTTTAAGCCTAATTAACTATGGAAGCCTAACATCTAATTTTAACCAAATTCTACGCTTCCATACTACAAGAGTTCTGTTTAGGCTGTGCGATGAACACAACTGTTGTCAATTATAACACACTCCTCAAATATTTACCATTTTGAATATGCCAAATATTTTTAACATCCCAAAAACAAATCATAAACTATTCCCATTAATCAGCCATTAATCAGACTAAACCCAGGTATGAAATTATTTAAATGTCTGTATATTTGCATTAATAAACGTTCCATACGGCTAGTACAAGAAATTGCTGCATTTGTGGTAGCAACTCCTTTAATCAGTCTGTCCAATGCTTACTTGCGTTGTTTTTCCGTATCACAAACAGAGACATATTTTGCCTAACTGCATAAGGCAAAACAACGTAAGTCATCTAGCCAATCACAGGCAAGCAAACACGCAGAACAAAATGTGTAAAATTAAAGCGATCCTTTACCACATATTATATATATTGAGAAAATGAAAAGTTTCCTGCTAAAATCGTCGAATCAGTACAGTTTTTTCGTTTTTCTCGAAACTGGAAAAACTGAGTTACGCTGCTTTGCCATATACCCGTCGGTATGTGTTAGTGTATTAGCTTCCTGCTTACGGTGATTGGCCTATGTATTCATTCTTGTGCATTTTTGTGATTCTTAGCCCTCATCGAAGCCTTATGTTGGAGAGTGGAATCAGTCTAGACGACGAGCATAAATTGATTGCCAGATATTCGGCTAAGTTGGCTGCTCGAAGACATGGCCTGGTCCGTCCATACTTTGGTTTCCTGTTTCTAGTCTTAATCAGACATGTGCAGGAGGGGAGGCCGCCGGAAAACCGGTTTTTTTCCGGTTTTTTGCCCAAAAAATCGGAAAAATCCGGATTCTGGGGGGGGGGTGAGTTCTAGGTCGGGGGGAGGTGAAACCCCCCTCCCCCCCAACCCCCCCTCAGCACATGTATGGTCTTAATTTGTGTGTGCTGTAGATTATGCCTTCTCGACTCTACTTTTTTGTTGGAAACGACAGTATTACTGTGTCGTTTTTGCTTTAGGTTGGCCGGCCAGGTGCAGTTTCGTATTTGGATGAAGCGATGGGTCATCGTGCTGCAATTGCTCAACTTGAACAGCGGAGAAAGTTAGTGTCATGCTATCAGTTTAGGGCAAAATAAAAGAATAAAGAGTAATTTCGACTGATATTAGTAGAATTAGCATGGTTGTGTGTCATACATGGGCAAGGTCATTTTCCACAGGATGTACCAGAAATTATTTTGCGCGGTCCCTCTTCGTACAGTTTGGGGAGGGGGTGGGGGTGGACGAGGAGTCTTGGGTTCCCTCCTCCTATTTTTACTTATCTCGTTGGCTGCAATGTGCCTTTCGCGTTATTGTAGAATTGCAATAGGGCAATTTTCTTTAAGTGGATCTAGTTTCTTCGAGTAATTGATGCCGACTTTTGCGCAACTTTGACACTATGCCCTGGCTTTTTCCTAGGCAAAGATTTCTGGGTGGGGAGAGAAACTTTTTCGAAAAATGCTTAAAAATAGCAATTTTTTGCTGGTGAGCTAAAATATTAACTATTTTTAACCTAAATTTAAGCTTAAAATAGGTAAAAAATGCTTAAAACTGTCTAAAAATCCGGCGAAGCCGGAAAAAATTTTTAATTTACCCTCAAAACCCTATTTTCTGGGCGCTTTAAAGTTCTGGGGGGAGGCCCGAATCCTTGGGGGGGGGGCGATTCTGGGGAAGGGCGACCCAAGTCTAAGGGGGAACGAATTTCTGGGGGGGGGGCGCCCCCCCCAGTAGGAAAAAGCCAGATGACTTTCACACCACTTTGACGGACGCTTTGCTCGAGCTGCGTGGTTCCCCTGATTTTGCTCACTGCGCGGTCCTCCCAGAAATTAGGGTGTACCTGGTACACCCTCATTAAACCTTTTGCGCAAGTATGTTGTGTGTTATAAGCACACAAAGTACTGTCTTGGCGTAGTATGGAAATTACCGTACTGGCCAAAATAAATTGCCACGTCACTCGCAGCACGTCCATGTCGTACATAGTTTGCGGAGACATTTTCTTCATTTTGTGCAGCTTTTGGTGAATGGAAATCCACAAATTATAATTGACCGGAATATTTTACAATTATTTGTTGTGTATTGCAGTGAAATGATGCGTGAAATTCAACGATTAACCGCAGCCCAGCAGTCAGTAATGGCTGGTCTGACATCTCAAGGAAATGCTTTGGGTGGGACTGGGGATCTGAGTGGAGTCTCTCGGGGGATCGTGGGCGAACTGCACGGTCTCCGAGAACGAAAAGAGGAACTGGAACAGCGTATGCTGCTTCTGCAAGATTCCCGCAGAGAATTAATGACCCAGTTGGAAGATTTGATGAAGCATGTTAAAGTGAGCTTACTGTGTGTTTATTTTTGTCCTGTCATTTCTTTGATTTAACTGTTCACTTACATTGTCTATTTTAGTATTAAACTCACTATGGTATACCGCTGTTCCAAAAGACGTTTTTACAAAATTCTCAGTCCACTTTTTGTGGGTGCCTTTACCTTGCTTATTATACCTTATCCTAGACTTTCAGCATTACCGAATCTGAATGCCAGTCCGCCTTTGTTGGAATTGAAGAGTTTTAATACTTAATGCAATGCGTAGCTTCCGGTTCTGGTTTCAGGTGGTGATAGAAACAAAGAATGATAATTTTTGTTTAGGTAAATGGACCAGCTGGTTTAGATTTGAACATGAGATCTCCTGCCACCAGTATGTTTGGCGGCTTTGACAATAGGATTCCCTATGGTGCTCAGGTCGGTCCTGGAGACGGTGCAACCATGATCACTTCTCAGTCAGGTTCATTGCCTCGCTCTGTTCGAAGTGCCTCCAGCTATTCTGGTAAGATTTTGTGCTTATAAGCATGCAACAGCACATTATGATAGGAGCATGCTCTCTGTTATGAAAGCAATGCTCTGATCGCTAACTACTGCCTCTCCCGTAGATCAGTACCGGGTCAAAACGGAGGTACGCTCACTCGTTCTACGTTTACCTGCTTAGACTAGAAAACACTAGCTAGCAGTGTGTGCGGATAATTTGTGTCTGCTTCGAGCTTCCAGCTCGCAAGTATAGCGCGCGAATGTGTTTGCCAACAAAGTGTGTGTAGGGAGGTGGGAGGGAGGGAAAGTATCATGTAACTTGTGTATGTAAGCGCTGACTTATTTCTGCTGTTGATGCAGGCATTGGTAGTGGTGATTATGGTACATTACCATCAGGTGTGGGTGGGAGTCAAACTCCTACTACTAATTGGATGACATCCTCCTTGAAGTCAGGAAGTGGCTCTGCAGCTCTTCGAGGCCCCAGCGGACCTGCCCTGCAGATGGATCTGCTCAATGCCGCTGATTCCATCACCAATACTATGTCTACCTTAGTCAAGGAGTTGGGCACTGGTAAGAAATCATCTCTTGCCAAATTCTTGCCGTCCTTGGAAAACTAAAAACTTTTTATATAATACTTGGATATTCAGGCTATTGTTTTTTGATTCTGCGATTGTATAGGTTTTTGTCATCTAGAAGACACGTTTTCAGTGTACAGTATATTATATTTTGTTTAGGTGAAGATGATGTCGATTATCAAATGGGTAACGTCTTTAATTCAGTGTTTCTTAATCTTATGATATTCTGTTTATAACATTTTGCTAAACACTGTTTTAATTTCCTGCTAGTGCACTGGACTTCTTATGAGGATTTTCAGGAGATCTCGGTTAGCCGAAGACAAAACTAATCTAATTGCAGTACATACCCCAGGGAAGCTATAAAGCTCTTTGTTCCGGTGGAGTATTAACAACAACCTCCTGCAACAGGCTTCTGCAACCTGGCATATCCGAGCGCTTGTTTTGAATTGTTCGAGATTGAATATATCATAGTATATTTGCATTATCCCAAACCTAATTCCCGAGTCTTTTATTTCAGATGACGGCGTTCATTCGGACCCTTGTACTGGGGACTCCAAGCATTCAACAAAGACCAAAGCTGAAGTCTTACCAGAACAGGGCAACCGCTCTGGCTATCGTAAGAAAAGCTGACCTCCCCATAACCTGATGGATTTCCATTTTAAGTTTTGTATGATATGGTTTCCTGTAGAATTTACTACATTTAAAAGCTTATTGTGCTTGCTTTAAATTTCTGCAAACAGTACAATTGTTTCAGCTGGCTAAGATTGTGGTGATATGATTATTGGCATAATGTTATATAATGTGTTTATTTGTGTTCGCAGAATCCTTGTTTTCAAATGGTTTTGTCCTGCGTCGACGGTACCTTTTCTTCTTTTAGATTTGAGCGGATTAGTTTTGTCTTAAGATCTGTTTCTTCAAAGATTTCGGATTAAACAAATTATAAATCATCCGGATTAACATTTTAATAGCTATATCCTTAATGTTGAAACGGATTAAACAGATTAAAGTTTGATCCGACTATTTTAAATCCGCGGACTAAACTGACTAACCAGTCTAATCGCCATTAAAAACAGCTATTAAAATTTTTAATCATTAACTTTAAATAATCATAACTTTAAATCCATGAGGACTAAAAATAGTTGAAAATGTAGAAGGCGGATTAAACGGGTTAACATTAATCTTTAAATAAGCAGCGATTAAGCAGGTCGCATTAAAATTAACTAGTTGATTTCTAAATCTTTAGTGTGAATAAACAAACAGGATAGATTTAGTTTTAATCCTAGGTGCATTAAAGAAATACGATTAAATTTAATCCTGTTAACTCGTTGAACTCGCACGCTGGATTCAATTTTGATCCGTATAACCCGAGGTGCTATTTCTTTAATGCGGATTAATTTTAATCTAATTCGTTTAATCTTTAAAGAAATAGGGCCTTAGTGTTTGTGGCAATAATGTCAACCGCAAATGTGATTGACTATTACTAACACTGAAGTGCTTTGGTCCAATGTTTTATAGAATTAGTTTTGAAAGTTTTCACATGTATTCAATTAACTAATTTTGAGTTTCAGTTAAGTCTGTCGCAAAAACCAAAATTTTGTGACAGGACGAATATACGGTTTTGACACACCACCGATATTCTAAATACTTGTGTGGGCATCCTGCACTTTGCAAAGTCCTTCATGAAATGTTGTTTTGAGCTGTCCGAACTTCCAATGCAATATTGTTATGCTGTTTTGGCTCCAACGCATCTAGTTACTGCATACGCGTTTTTTGTATTATACTTACGTAGCTGTGTGGTGCTTTAGGGTTAGCCTCGAAATAAGTTTTCGTGCGTCTTTGTTTACTGATTCATTGCAGTACCTGTGTTCAAGCTACGGTACGTGGATCTATGTACTACAGTATCTGCAAGCGAACAAAAGTTTGGGGTAATGATTATTGAAACACTTTGCAAAGAATCAGCTCCGCTGTGCTAAGCATTTTGCTTTGTTGTATATAGCTCAATTTAGGCAGCTTGTCTTATTACCGTAGTTGTTGAGTCATTAATTTTAAACATTGTGTACGGCGTGCGTTGCTCCCTTAAATGAGGCTAAGCAACTACGGTATATAATTTATTTATTTATTAAGTTATTTTATTAGTTTGGATTTCGTGCAAGTGTCAGTGTTAGTTTATGTGAAGTTCTATATTTCTTCCAAGCCTTGGATGCTGGATGCAGGATACTGACATAGTGAAAGAGCGTCTCGTGGAGACTTGAGTCACTCATGAATTCACATTATTGGTATTGTACATACAGCGGTTATACTTCGGCTACGTATCTAAAGTGGGTATGTTAAAAGGTCAAAAAGTCTTGAAAACCTTCCTGATTTAGGAACAAATAGAGAAGAACAATAAGTGAATCAGGTAGACTCTTCAAAATTAGGTTGGTTTCCGACTTTGTATCAGCAATTGCTAATTTGGATGCATCAGATGGTTTTATTGTCCTTTCAGATTTTATTGTCCTTTCAAGTCAAGTAATATTTCGGAATAGTTTTGGTTATCGTTCTCAATATATGCTTATCGACAATTTTCGGGGGCCTATTTAAATTTTAAGTTAGAAATCATCTGATTATTGTCCGTTTTAACCGTGTTGTAGTTTTATAGGATTACGTACGTACAGAATTATTGACATGTTGCTGTGATTTATTTGTCTATTTGTTTGTAGCACGTAGCCAAATTATTTGGCATAGTACTGATTGTTTCTGTATTATATGAGGATTGTTTGGCAATTTTCTAGTTTTTGTTATATATTCTAGTGTGTTTCTAGTGTAGATTAGTAAATAAGTGCGGTACATTGAAGTAGTTTAGATTCTTGTCGCTCCAACAGAGAACGTAGGGGGTTTAGCAACGAATGTTGTAATTTCGAAATTATAAGATTTACCTATTGGGTGTAGCATAGTTCGAGCCTAAGGGCACCGCTAAGAGCTAGAGCCCGTTTGCGTATTCATAAGGCATATGACATGGTATCCTTTCATGACATACCGGATCCGTGCCCGCCGAATTTCCACCGAGTTTACATTCAGGATATGTAGCCCTCTTGTAATTTTCCAGTTTTCGCGGGCAGTCCAGCACTGCAGTATGTGTTTCGGTAGCCGATTTCAGTTTCAGTCGGCAGACAAAAATAGTTTCAGTCCCAGCAAGAGTGCAAAATATAATTGCACTATTATTAAGAAGATTTTAATAATATTATGAAGATCAAATACAGAGAAGAAAATCATGGGATCTTGGTTTCAGTTTGTTCATTCGGAGTTTAAGTTTTAGGCTTTTCAAAAAAGGAGGGTTTGTTTCCAACCTTCAGAGTTAACAAAGTATTATCTTTGTTAACCTTTCCTTTCAGCTCCAACGGAATTCATTGGATACGAACTCCTAGCTTGGTGCGACAATAGCCTCGGCACCTCAGTTGGCAGAGCGTCGGAGCGTTCATCCGAAAGTCGTGAGTTAGAATCCCACCCGAGGCCCAAAATTATCGGGTCTCGGGTGCTGAAGTTTCAATTTCATTTCTTACAATCAACCTTTCCTGCTTCAACCTTTGCTAACCTTTCAAACTTTCCTTTCAGCTCCAACGGAATTTAGCCTTTCCTGCTTCAACGTTAACAATTGCTGCTGAAAACAGCCAACACTTCAACTTTTAAGAAAAGAAAGAAACTAGCTTCAGTCCGTGTCCGAGTTTAACAATTAACAATAAAAATAATTTAACTAAAATAATTTCAGGTTCAGCTTAAGGACTGTCCCCAAAACAGTACCAGTTAATTTTAGTTTTAGGTTTTAGTGACAAACTGAAATCTGTGATTTCAGTTTCAGTGACTGGAACGTCACTAGAAATCCCTCGCCTAGTCTACCCCTGGATCTGCTTTTAATTCAAAGGGCCACTAACCACAATTGGTGAAAGCATAAGTCTTGCGCGTAAAGCTTGAAAGCTCTCTTTTAAAATATTTTTAGCTGTGAGTGTGAACATATATATTCGAAAAAGTTTTCTTTTGGAGATTATCCAATTCGGCACCAACTCCAGCATGGTTGAAGTTTTAAAACAGTCGTTTGCGAAAGCGAAATGTAAAAAAATTCTTCCCTCTTCCTTGTGATTCTTAGATTGGGAATCAGGGTTCACCCATTGGTCTGATGCTCAAGTGAGACTTCAAACCTTTTAAATGATCTCAATTCCGAACCCATAATGCACCTGTGACCTAGCCCGTTCCTGATTTCAGAATCCATTTACTGTTGAGTCCGTTCCCGAACCTACAAGTAGATTCTGCAATGTATAGAAGGACCGTGTTTTGGACAATCGGTCCCAATCTTGGTCCTGAAGGATCGGAGTCCCGATTACGGTTAGTCACCGCCTCTACAATCTCGGGAAATAGCGGCTAAGGAAGGGTCGGGTGATTCGACTTTGTTACATACATTGCCCCTACCATGTTGGATTAAAAAATGTGACCATGCCACTAAAAATTACATGCTGTAAATTGAAGTTTTTTAATCTATCTTTGCTTGAATGCAACTTCTATTGGTTACGAGCCGAAGCTAGGGTTGTGCTCGGGCCGTGAATCGGGCCTCGGGCTCGGTTCGGGTACCGGCCGGTGCGGCCCGAGAAATAATTCTTAAACGGCCCGAACCCAGAAGGTCCACAGGCCCGAACCGAGTCGGGCCGTTCGGGCTACTCGGGCTATTCTAGCAGTTCACAGTATCAGGGTTGATTGGATTCTGGAGCAGAAATAGTTTTGGCACTACGTAGGACACATCAAACTATTACGAGTTAGACCTTCATCTTAGTCATGTCTTTTAGTGCGACTACAGGTATCAGTAGCTAATAATACGTAGCATTTGATTTCTGCTTATTGATACAAAGGTAGACTGCAAATTTTTGAAAAAAGGCATCGCATTCTTTAAATATAAACTTCAAAAATAATAGAAATATTTCAAATGTTATTCAAATAGTCAAATTCAGATATGAAACTTTACATTTTCGAATTATACCTATGTTTAAGGTATTTATATTTCTGAACATGAACATTTCTAAATATTTGTACATACTTAAAATATCTTCTTTTATTTTCAAATATTTTTAACATTTTAATAATTAAGCTAATAAGGCGAGTACTTTTTCCAAGTTCTGAAGCAATTCTGGCTGCTCGAGCCTTGATTTGGGACTCAGGCTTCGGGCCGGGAGTTCGAACCGAGAAATCAGTCCGACCCGAGCCCGAGCCCGGCCCGAGAAATTTCTTAGTGGCACAACCCTAGCCGAAGCCAACTAGAATTTGCAAGTTTTCTTTTAAAGGAGCCTTTGTATTTACATATAGCACCCTAGTTCAGTGCTTTTTTTAAATTCGGTACTGTTTTAATGAAACAGAATTTGACCCTACTAAGTGTAAACATTTTTCTAAGTTGGATCTAGTTTTTGGAAACGGAATTAAATTGAAACAACGGTGAAAGTCTTTTAACTCCCAAAATTATTGCAATAAAATGACGACATTAAAGTTTCTTTTCGATAATAATAGCTCTTATGTAAGTAGTTTTTTACATGTAAACGCATGGATTTATTTTACTTCCAATTGAAAGTGTATCACAACTTTTCTTCAAGTTGAAAACAAAAACTTATGGTCCAATTTCAAAGTAGGCCAGGTCGTTCGTGGAGCAGTATAAAAGTACCTGATTATGATCATTTTTAGACTTCACTGGGTTGAGAGGACTTGGAAAATGCAGGACTGCAGTTGCGACTTCCAGCACGCTCGAGTGCGAACAGCAGCATTTGTTGCCGTTGTTATAGCCACAGTAGCCGTATGTAGTGCTGTGGTAACACTGCCATTGCTCTATCAGTATGTACAGAGTCTGCAAACTCATTTGTACAACGAAGTTAACTTTTGCAAAATCCGAAGTCGAGATATGTTCGAGGAAGTTCATGTTGCCGAAGTCCATCGGGGATTGGACCGTGAGAAGCGTGGCGTCTGGCTCTTTGGCCAGTACACTGGGGACGGAGGCTCAGGTGGAGGAGGAAATGGGGGAGGTTTTGGAGTAGGCGGTGGGGGTGGTGGTGGAGCAGGAGGTTATCCTGGAGGACCTGGAGGGCTTGGAGGACCTGGTGGCGCAGGAATTGGAGGCAACGGAGTCGGTGCAGGGATGCTGGCTACTGGAGCCTGTTGTACGTGCCATGTGGGTAACCCTGGTGCCCCTGGAGACCCTGGCGAGGATGGAGAAGATGGAGGGGAAGGACCTCAGGGTGGTCCTGGAAGTCCTGGAAAAGATGGTGGTATAGCGCCTGCTGACTCCATGCCTGAAATGTGCATGAACTGTCCCTCGGGCAATCCCGGTGCGCGAGGTCCACCTGGTCCTAAAGGGCCCGCCGGACCCACGGGGGATGTTGGCATGAATGGGATGCCTGGTCGGCAAGGTCCAGAAGGTGCTCCTGGTGACCCAGGCACGCCTGGAGGGCCCGGTGGACCCGGTCCCAAAGGACCCCCAGGACCGAACGGAAAGCTTATTGCACTGGAAGCAGAACCGGGTTCACCTGGCCCACAAGGTCCCCAAGGTAAACCAGGAGCCCCAGGTGAGCCTGGACCTGATGGAGGTCCTGGCCGATTTGGGTCTATGGGTCCAGCAGGAAGCAAAGGACCCAGCGGTAAACCTGGAAAACCTGGTGAGCCTGGCCCTGGAGGAGATCCTGGTCCCCGCGGACCAGACGGCGACTGCAGTTCCTGTCCTGCGCCTCGAACATCGCCAGGATACTAGTCAACTATAAACTGTGATAACGAACTCTGTATTATAACGAACACTTGTGAGCTTGTCAACAGTAAAGCTTTGCTTAACAAATTACATTGTGTTATGTTAGTAGTACAAGACATAGTACGAAGCGTCAAACTTTACTGGCAGTATGCGCGACGCATTATCCGTAAGCTGACATCTTGAAGCAGACTCGCTCCATGCTTACATGATAAAGCTCTAGAGTACAAGCAGTGCGTAAGTGTAATCTGTATACGCTTCGAACTGAGCTGGCAGGGCAGGCATGTAGAGATAGAAACTTGCTTAGTTCACTAACGTCTACTTTCATTAGTCAGAATCGTATTAGTCAGAATTTCATTAGTCAGAATTTCATTAGTCAGAATTTCGTAAGTCAGAATTTTATTTTCCTAGTTTCTTCTTTTTTTTGTTTTTTTTTGGTACGGGCCCAGACACCACGAGGCTCTGCATGAGGCCTGTATGGTGCTGCTCTCCGCAGTCCAAGTTAAAAGGCGGACCAGAAGCGGAGAAGCGAAGATCACGGATAGAAAAAGTAATCCCCAAGCCAAGTCGGTGTACGGTTATTGGCCACTCCCAGGAAACTGGGATAGCCTCAGTCACACCCAGGGCAGACTGCCTTGTTTGCCAAGGCAGGCTGCCCCCCTCATACCTCGAGTGACTAAGATGGCTGAAACCTAGTAAAGCCTGCTTGGTAGGCTAGAGGGAGAAAAAGAAAGGCTGCAGAAGAGACGCGATGGGAGCGGCCAAGCTTAAAGACAGGACAGAAGGAAAAAGTCCGCCAACAAAAAGTTTATCAACATTTTAGAATTGGGATTGCTTATTAATAGCCAGTACAATATGCTGCCTACGCTTCGAATTGAGCTTCAGCAGACTGGCAAAAAGCTATTTTACTATTTCCCCATGCTGAAAAGTAGTAACAAAGACGGGGGGACCTTTTCCACCCCCCCATGCCTGCTACTACTACAAATATGTGTTCGACCGGCATTGAGAATCAATATGAATTTTGCCCCAACATCTCAGCTAGCTGATACCTACCTAGCTAGTTATAAACAGAATTGGACCGTACAGACAAGGTCACCTAATTCGCAAACTTAGCTGATTTATTGACATTGTCCACATCCCAGGTCAACTTTACACCATCAACGTCGTTTCCGTTAACCAACTCATCATCCAATTTTCCCATTTAATTCCCATTTAATTTCCCATTTGATTCTGTAAAAGCTAACAAACCAACAGCCAAAACAAACAAATTGGTTGTTACTTCAAATATTTTCCTTTATTCCCTAATTTTGAGATTACTGAGAGTGGTAGAATCTTTGCTGTTGTGAAATCAATTTTCCTCTTGCCCAATTTATCCATTGAATTTCCTTTAAAATTAATATAAAGTTTTAAATTATCCGTCTCAGTTTTAAGTCTCCTCAAAATAAGTTACCATTAAAACAATCTATAAAGTCAACTTAACTTTTCCATTGAGCAGCCGTCCTCCTCCTAGTTTCTTCGAAATCTTTGCACGTTTCTGCACAATCTTCGGTCCTTTCCCGATAAAGTATGGTAGAGTAGAGAAAAGCAGAGCTAAACTGAACTCTTTCGTAGCTCTTAATTGTTACCCAAAAAGATCCTTGATGATTTGAGCCATATCAAGAGACCATAATCCAACAGTCATTACGTACGTACTCTTGGCCATTCTGATTCTTTAGGATTCGAAAGAAACAGCCTATCGTCATTTCCTGTCTGTATTAAGATGTAGGTAGGTGTAGGCGGAACCAACCCAGTTGTTGGGGAACCCTTTTGAAAAGAGTTTTGCTCGTGGCTGGTGGTGAAGCCAAGACACAATGCATCTGTGTCGACTAGAGGCCATTTTATAACACTATCATCAAGATTAGCCGTCTTGTTAGACTTTGCGCCAGGAATAAAATTGCATTTTTTGCAAAAATCTGACAAACAAAATTCTGACTAATGAAATTCTGACAAATGAAGTTCAACTTATATATATTATTTCAAAAACCTAAATTCTGACTAATGAAAGTTTGAAAAGTTAGTTTCTGACTAATGAAATTCTGACATATCAAATTCTGACTACTGAAGATAAACCGTTCACTAAGGCCCAAGTTAGCGTGCAGAGGAATTATCACGCTTACAATTAGAGTGACACTTGTTACATTTTTATTAGTCATCGGGTTAGACCGGGACCACTTCTTACCAAAACCGCTGTACACGTAAATTATTTCTCCCGTAAATTTTTACTCCCCAGCAATAAATTCCTGGAAATGATTACTCTTCTTAGGAAATTTTTAGTCCCCTAAAAGCGAAAAGATAGGAATCATTTCCTAACATTTTGAAATTACACCCGAGACTTGACAGTTTCGTCAAACTTATAGTAGTATTTTAATTATGACTTGCTTGATTAAAGCTTGCCTAATGCCTTAATCAGAAGCAGACTTGGATTTGATTTTTCTGAAAACTAATAGGGCAGCGCTGCAGTTGCTGTGTTCTGTTGCTTCTAAAAAATACGTAAGCCCGGGATTAAACGGATTAAAATTTAATCCTGCTAGTTAAGCGAGTTAAACGGATTAAATTTAAATCCGGTCTCTTCAATGTACCCAGGATTGAAATTTTAATCTATTCCTGTTTCTTTATTCTTTCTTCGGATTAAAAAGAAGAAGACTTAATTATAATTCAACCTGCTTAATCGCTGTTCTTTTCAAGATTAGTTTTAATTCGTCTCCTGCATTTCAACCAGTTTTAATCCTCGTGCAGTTTACGCAGATTAAACAGATTAAAAGTTAGCGGATTAAAATTTTTAGTTTTTAGTTACGATAGTTTTGCATTATTTTTTCGCTGTATTGTACACCAGAAATCCAAGGCGCAGTTTCATTAACCAAGGTAGTGCCGGTATTACTGGGGTAGTAAAAATTCCCAGGGAAATGATTACTGGGGGAGTAAAAATTTCCTAGGAAATTATTACTGGGGGAGTAAAAATTTCCTAGGAAATTATTACTGGGGGAGTAAATAATTTCCTAGGAAATGATTACTGGGGGAGTAAAAATTTCCTGGGAAATTATTACTGGGGAGTAATAATTTACGGGGAGTAATAATTTACTGTTACACCGGAACTCTCCTGTATTATGTGTGATTGTGGGCACTCAAATGTCTCTGTGGCAGGCTGATTAGTTGGACTACTGTGGAGCAAAAAGTACCAGACATTTAGATGTGAATTTGATGAATATAAATCTAGAATTAAAAGTAATATTGGCACGCTTTTGAGACGAAAATTTGGATTCTGTTATGGTAGTAGGACAGTCTTACTGCACTGATGTAATGACCAAAACTTTACTGAACTATGACTACGGCAAATACGTCGCTAACGAGAAACAAACTTTTGTTCAGTTTACAACACACATCGGATTTCCTTCAACTCAAATTCATCACTGAGCTTATGCCACAACTTCAGATCGCAGGATTCAACTTCGTTGGCATTTCTTGCAGGGCAACGAGTCTCATCGATGTCAGCATCATCCTGTTCGGCAACCTAAATAGGAATGTAATCCATTAATTAATCGTAATTAAAAGTGGAATCAAACCTATGTCAAGTCAAACTAATAACGGAACTTATAGTTGTCAGTACTCAGTGAAATACTGAAATATTTCCAGTATTTGAAGGACAAAGTCGACAAAACGTCAACGTAGTTATCCTGGCAGAAATAGTGAGAATTTAAATTGAAGACAGCAAGTCCTACAGAAGACTAAGTAATGGCAGCAGTAATGAAAATAATTGACCACAGGCTTATCGGTCGGATATTACTACAGAAGCTCACCCTTCACACCCCTCACTCACACCTCAGGAAAGGAAGAAGGAAAGAAAGGAGAGGTGGGGGCACGAAACAGTCTAAGATGTCATGCTGACTGAGCCACACATAAGAATGTTCCAAATTTCTCCTCCCCCACTGCTAAAACTTGACCAATACTCGGGATAAAATTTGGCGTGGTTACGTTTTCAAAAACGCTAAGTTTCGATTTCGGTAAGCTAAAAAATATCGCAGATGGTTTCGATTTCCGAAATTCGAATTCTCTAATTCGCAAACAGAGTAACAAGTTGGCCCCAAAAGCGGCAATATTCCTTAGTGGACCTGTAATAATTTCAGTAGCAAGTGTTAAAAAATCGTCACCAATATACTACATCCTTCCAATAAATTTATCGATCAATGACGATACTATTTCCAGGCAGTGCCAGCATTCCTTGACTCACAGTTGAGCTGAAGAGTACAGCCCAACTCAGTTAACCATCAACGACAGATGAGCAAAAAATTGAGGAACAGTAATAAAATGTTTAAGCTTTTTTAGGTTTCCAATGAAGAGTTCTATCCATGCAGTAGTCGCTACAGCTCATTCATATTCTTTTATAAATTCTACCTGTAACTCCTTCAAATGTGACAAGGAGTATATATTTCTATAGGATATGGTCACTTTTTATATGGAGTACTCTGTTTTCGCTGACTGTTGTCTCAACAACCAACATATTCACTCATTCGGAAATAAATTAATGTATAGCAGACATGTTTTTATTCCAATTCGATACAATACAACTGGTCTATTATGACCATAGATGACGTTGAGCGTTGACTCTAGCTCGTGCGTTGGTAATTTTGTGGGATCAATTCAAGAAAATTCAGGAACCTTAAATTACCGTAATTTTGGTGTAATTTAAGCTTTGAATTTGAAGATGAGCTTGAGCACACATCTTCAAAATCCCTAATATGCACTGTGCAGTGCAGCTCTCAAGCTAGTGCACCCAAAAATACGCAACCGCTTAGATTGCCGACAGTTGACAACTACGAGAAGCCTTCAAATTTCGTCGCTTAAGGTGGTGATTCCTTTTGGAGTCTTCAACTTTGAACCATTATTACTCAACCATTACTTGGAGTTAAGAAACCATTTTTATATCAAAATGCAGCTTAACATTTGTTCTTTCTAATGAATACTACAAAACTAACTTGAGGTTTTGGAAATTATTTTACTTCATTTTCGACGTAATTTAATTTTCCAGATTTTTTGCAGACTAAAGTAAATTTTTTCGGGAGGCATCGGCCACATCATTCGATTCCACTATCAAATAGCTGGGGACCCTTTTTAGTTATTATGAAACCGCTCTTCGTTACAAAGAAATTAGCTAAAATGTATGCGCAACCTAGATTTGCCTAGGGTTGTTCCAATAAGAAATTTTCCGGGCCGGGCCCGGGCCCGGGCTCGCTCGTTCCTCCGGGCCGGGCCCCGGGCCGGGCCAGGCCCGGCCCGGCCCGGGCCCGGGCCCGGAGCCCGCTCCACGGCCCGGGCCCGGCCCGGGCCCGGAGCCCGCTACACGGCCCGGGCGGCCCGGCCCGGAGCCCGCTACACAACCCGAGCTCCCGCAACCAGACCCACTGCTAGCTAAACTGGACAACCTACTTCGAAGTTATTGTTATTAAATGCAGGAAGGTTTGACACAAGCTTAACTTTCAAGGCATTCTTGTTATGTTTAAGGACAGGCTGTAAATTTTGCTTATCTGTATTGGTCAATGTAGACATTATGGGGATCAAAATAGCACTACCAATAAAGTGCAAACACTAAGCACTCAGCACTTCAGCAGTCAGCAAACCGCTCACAAAACTAATCCCAGTATAGATGTATAGGACTTTTTTGGGCCAACAAATTGTAAAAGAAACACTTTCAAACGGCCAATCTCATATCACACCACCTTGCCTTCACATGAACGTATACAAAATCCAGACAAAGAAATCTGGTGTATATCACTAGCTGTGGATTATATGCAATATACAGGGAAATAAATGACTAACTGCTATAGTGCTCTCCCTGTCATAATGAGCCCGGTGAGCCCGGTAGGCCCGGTGGGCCCCGTGAGCCCGGTGGGCCCGGAAGGATTGGCCGGGCCTTGTAGCGGGCCGGGCTTTTCACGTCCTCCGGGCCGGGCCCGGGCCGGGCTCAGACAAAAAATTTCCGGGCCGGGCCTGCACCGGGCCGGCCCGGGCCCGGGCCCGGCCCGGGCCCGGAGCCCGCTACACGGCCCGGGAACAACCCTAGATTTGCCTACTTTTCCCAACTTTGGCAAGCGACCACTTTAGCTAGAAAGCAGCAATCGGGACAACTAAAAAAGGGTCCCTGGGTATTTTAGTGTAAAATACATCCAGTAAGTGGCAACTATCTAGCTAGCATAGTAAACGCTCCACCATCGCTGGAAAAAATTTGGTCATGTTTTCGCAAAAACTACATTTTCTATGATAGCAGCGTACGGGGTAGCAGTTAGAAGATTATAAAGTCACGGGTAATTGGTCTCGACGAGACCTTCAAATTGACACATGTAGCTTAAATTTACGGCTTACGTAGCGCAAGAAATGGCGGATTATTTGATTTCTGCAAAAATGACAAGTTTTCAACGCCAAAATAGGAAAATCGACTATATCTCACGATAGCGAAAAGCTAGAAAGGTACTTCAAAAAGCAAACATGTAGAGCTCAACAAGATCTTTCGAATGAATATAACCATATAGCTGTACAGCAACTGCCTGACTGTCAAAGATTGACAGAAACCACCCTGAACGGAGACGTCGAATTTTTGAAGCGGGATTGCGCGGAGGGTGTTAGAATGCTAAAAGAACTTATTTTGGAAAGTTTCATCAAATTTCATCTTAAAAATTCATCTTGAAAATTTCGTCTTGAAAACTTCATCTTGAAAATTTCGCAATAATCGCTTCTGTTTTGTGCATATATTATTCCTTTAGTAACCGTCAATCAACAATATGTGCCCAAAAGGAATCACCTCCTTAAATAGTTGCTAACCTAATTTGCATAATTTAACTTCCACAAAAACGTGTCCTATACTAGCCCTGTGTTGAAGATAGGGCTTCGATGTGCCCCAACAGAGAAAACACACACTAAACATAGAAATACATCGTTTTATACATTCCTGCTCCAGCAGGAATAAATACATTCCTGCTCCAGCAGGAATAAAAATGTTTTGTTTTGAGTTTTATTGAAATGTTGCATTGCAGGGGTTTCCTGGGTCGCAGAGTATGAAACTTAAATCAGTTTTTCGATTTCTTTTTCCGTTAGCTCAGTACAAGCTTACAACTTTACAACATAAGCTAACGAAAAAGTAAATGAAAAGCTAACTTCAGATTCGTGTTCTGCGACCCAGAAAGCAAACTTTTTCAGCAAAATCAATGACAATGTTTTTTCGGCTACCCTTTCACATCGAAAATAGAATTTCGCGAAATCGAAATTCGGGATATTTGAATTCAGCGTGGTGGAAAGCATACAGATATCAAATGTTAGCTCTATTGGTCAAGTTTCAAAAATTTTAGCACAGGGGAGGTATAATCCAGAAAAGACCCGAAATATTAAGCTGTGGCTCTAACGTGATATGAGCGGTCGAGAGCCTACACATATACTTCGACAGAATAAAGTGTTTTGCTTGTCCTAATAATGCAAATTTTCCAGAATTCTAGAATAATGAACATACTTCAGCTTGAGTACAGGTGGTGGCAGTCAGGGTGATCTTCAAATGCCACATTCTTCCTGCGACGACTTGTGTCTTTGCCTCAGTCACGCTCAGGAGTCGAAAGTAGGTGTCAGGATTTCGGGCATTGTTGATCTCTCGAATAGCCTTGTATCCTGCCTGTTGAACCTGCAAATGTACATTAGCAAATAAGAATAGCTATATATTAATTAATAGAATGTGCGAATGTATTTTCATTAGTCACCTGGTGTATATATATATATACATATATATATTTAATATTTTTATTTGCAAAATACTTATGAAGGTACCTCATCGGATTCCAGATCTTCCACTGAACTTAAACCACCGGGAACATTGGCGGCTTGAGCCAAAACAATCAGTCCGAGCACAACAGCAATAACGGATTGCATCTTTGTCAGTTTAAGTTTATCTAAACGGAAACAAAAACACTTCGATCACAATATAATCGAAAAGCTTTTCGGCAAACTGAAGCAACTAATGACAGAAAGCGAAACAGTTTAGTTTATCTAAACGTCTAAGAAAAGCTAAATTTCGCCACGCGCCATACTCCCATCACGAAATAAAATTCATAGCTATATGTGCCCAGAAATCGCTTGGTTAATAAACAGATACTATAAAATAAACAGTCTGGATAGAAAGCTTTCGGTTCAACGAACAAAACCTAGAACCCCTTGCGCAGAGACTACAATCTACAAACACGGATTTATGAATACTGACTGAAGTTAATTTCAAAACGACTAATCGGGTGTTGTTTGCTGTTATTTATAAGGCCAGCCAGAAACCCAGACAAAATCGCTGATTAAATAAGTGTCTTGAGAAAATATGCCACATGGCGAACAAACAGGTGTGGTGGGAACGGAAACTGTTTTCTAAAGCAAATACCATTGATTAATTACAGGAAAAATTGTTTCAGTAAATTGTTTACAATTTTATATGCGTTTAAGCTTAACAAAGATAAAACGGACCGACCTAACAAATTAAGTACTCCACCCATCCTGTATTTTACACAATGATCATATTATGCCCTGTAATTTGCATATTACATGCAACATGCCACAAATCAGAATGTGTGCAACGAATATGTTTTTGGCTAGCTGTTCTATGCTATTGCTATTACGCCAGTAGGTAATGCAGAGGAAAGATAAGGGAGTAGTGCCGATCTCGTGCCGATTTCATCTCAAGGAAAAATGATGCCGTATGTCTCCATCTACGACTACAGAAAAGGTGCAGACTTTTGTCAGAAGATACAATATTGTGCTGGAAAATATTACAATTTTTTGGAAAACTTCTACTAAGTCGAGGGTGAGGCAGCCCACCCAAGCGGGATTAGGCAAAGTTGAGTCGCCTACCA
This sequence comes from Trissonchulus latispiculum, assembly GCA_030248195.1. NCBI lineage: Eukaryota > Metazoa > Nematoda > Enoplea > Enoplida > Ironidae > Trissonchulus > Trissonchulus latispiculum. Next base: position 17,522 of record JASAND010016309.1, on the reverse strand, counting down.
CTCCACCACAACAGTTGATGACGATCTGACGATCACGCAATACATTTACAACACGTCTAATATTCAGGTTCTCTGCATAAATGTTGCGCTATCTCTTCGATTTGGCGCACTCCTCAGCAAACTAGGTCGCCAAACTTGGAAGAAAACAGTAAGTGTTAAAATTTTAAACAATTATATGGAAATGGTGTAGACAGAGTAGATCGCATTTAGAGACGGAGTAGAAAAATAATAATCCTCAACAAAAAAGAATCCTCAACATTGTAAAAATAGCTGAGTTGGCAGCTCTACATCGTAAGTTTCAGTTTAAGTAGTCGAAGATGACTCAGACAAGCCTATCGTTTGAACCGACAAAACTGGAAAATGTGGGAGCTTCTTCAGTGTTTGTCAATGGAATGAAACAGGATCCCATCGCAACAGTAGCTCAAAAATAAACTTTTTCACAAAATTGTCTGATTTTTGAGTGGCTGCGTGGGGTGGTCAGTGCGAAAAAGTCTCTATCCCATTGCACCATCAGCGTGCTGCTAATTAGCTGAGGAGTGCGCCAAATAGAAGAGTTGCTGCAACGTTGAGATAGAGCAGCATTTATAGAACCTGAATATTAGGCTGTGTTGTAAATGTATTGCGTGATCGTGTGATCGTAATCGACTGTTGTGGTGAGTGGCGGGCGACTCAACTTTGACTAATCCCGTTTGGGTGGGCTGGCTCACCCTCGATTGGTCAGTGTTGGTGTAACGACTGTGTGGACTGTGCTAATATTTACAGTCCTCTTGTGGTTAAATTGTAACAACTTTTGACTATGGTTTCTGCTGCGTTTCAGCCTGCTGCGTTCTACTATAGCCCGGTTTATACTTGTCAGTTTGTCTGTTTGGGCGTAGACTCAATTGAAATGAAGTTGTCAGTTTGTCCGTATGGGGGGTGTCCGTTTGGGCGTAAGAGTAGTTGAGCAGTATGCCCAAACGCCCAAACGGACAGATGGCCAAACGGACAAGTATAAACCGGGCTTAAGACCTTTATAGGCTTTTCCCCTGTATATATTTACGATATATGCGGGACTACGCCGTTGTTTCTGCAAATACAAAATACGAGGTTATATATATATATATATATATATATATATATATATATATATATATATATATATATATATATATATATATATATATATATATATATATATATATTATTTTTACTACATCTTGAGAGAGAACAATCATTGTTTGCATGAAGGCAGAAAAATTGCTCCTTACTTGAGATGAGCACGGGCAGGATTTTTTCGGCCCGGCCCGGCCCGCACCAAAATTTGGTCGGCCCGGCACGGCCCGGCCCGTTCCAAAATTCGGCCCGGCCCGGCCCGTCAAAAAAATTTTAAAATTTTGCTAACAATGTTATTTCAAAGGCCTCAGTGAAAGAGGGAGAGGCTAAATTATGCTATGAAATGTTAACTTTTGCCATAAAATAACAAGATTCAGTAAATGAATAGCTAATTTTAGTGATTTTACAACATTTTATAGAGTTGATCTGGCCCGTTTCGGCCCGCTCCGGCCCGCAGTTAAAAATTTTCTCGGCCCGGCCCGGCCGGCCCGCTAACCAATGGAGGTCGGCCCGGCCTGGCCCGGCCCGCGGGCCGGGTCGGGCCGGGCCGGGCCGAGCCGACGGGCAGAAATGCTCATCTCTACTCCTTACAAAGAAATCATCCGCATCGCATTTATGCACGTACTTATGTAAGGGAAGTAGTTAGGTGTTATACTGTTCCTATTAAAGTGTATTTAGTTAGGTTTAGACTTTCTGAGCTCCTGCTAGGTAGGTAGATTAATTCTGAGTGAGTGAGAGTGCGAGTCATCTCGCCCTTAGGATCGGATCTGCCCCCGCGTATATTGTCTGGCGAGGCTGTCCCGACCGTCTCTTGAAGTTGGTCCGTTATCCATCTGTGCCACGGTCTCCGCGTCCGCTACGTCTGGGCGTGGTAACGGTGTTAGTACGTAGGAAAACCTACAAACAACAACAACAAGTTATTATAACAATATAATATAAAATAAATGGGTCGAACCCTCACACAAACAACTTACAGTTACAGAGGCCAACAGGCCAGAAATAGGAAGAGGGGGAGCAATATATATATGGGGAAACACAGAGAATATAAAGGGGGGACAGAGAGCGTAATAAGGGGAGCACCATACAGGGCGAAAGAATAACACCTATATTAACACCTTTAATACACTTAGAAAGACAAGCAGTTTGGTTAAACAGCTAGTTAGCTAATACTGAAGGAGACTAAATGGTCAGAGAAATAAAAGACATTTCTAAGATCTGCATTATTTGAATTCTTTTTTGAACATTCTAAACACATTTGAATTACTGATTACTATTGCTGGATTACTGCTGATGTGTCTATTCCTGTTGGAAGCATGGGACTTCTGTTCGACTACTGATTGAATGCAATAATCAATGCATATCAATATGATTTACCACAGAATTATTAAACTTTATTTTCTGACAAAATTCTTGACTAGTGTGTACCTTTACTTCCGGCTAATCACACACACACTTTATCGCCAGTATCACTTAGGTAATAGTACACAAGGGGACACCTCCGAGGGAGTTATCACTTAAATTTATTATAATCGTCACCATTTATGATTGAATAGGTTTAACTATAAAGCGTACTTAATAATATATTCAGCCCACACAGTCACCTTATAAGACAAGGTTTGTATTTCTGCTAACTTGGTTCTGCTTTGCCCTAAGTCCAACTTAACTTCAATTAGTCGTTTTGCATACGGTGCCCCATGTCTTCCTCGTCAGGTCTAGGATTGTTTCTGTTGATCTCGATATCGGTGGTCGTCGAAAGTTCGTACGTTCGAGAGTTTCTTAAGGCCAAGCGAATCGGTGATGGGGTCGTGGAATTAAAAGCCTGTGATCCCAGTTGCTGGGGACTCTATTCCTACGTAAGAACGATCATTAATCTTGAGAGTGGCTATGTTCCAGAAGAATGCTGTCGATATTTTCATGTGGCCGAAGAAGATGCGAAAGACTTGCTCGATGAAATGTGATCTTTAAAACGTTACTTTTGACTGAAGTGATAATCTCGACGACTGGTATTTGAGGGACTGCACTGCTATGAACAATAAATGGTGGCGTTTGAAATAGGCACCAATGTATCAGCAGAAATGCTGAAAGAACACCTTGGAATGCTTAGTTTAGTATGTACCAAGAAACAGTAGACGATGTAACAAACTTAAAGGATAAAAAACATGAAATTATGTTTGAGCTATAGTTTTAGTATCGTAGAATTGTTGTAGTTGTTCCAAATAGCTGCTTATTACAGCTGACAGGAAGAGTATGCTACACCGTAGTCTACCTAGTGTTCTCAACTTCTAGCTCTTATGTTAAAACATGGTTTCTGGAACAAAGGGCGTTACTATACTTTATGTCGCATTTGTAGTGCTACGGGTTGAAATTTGAAAGTTGAAATAAACGAGTAAACTTTGTATTATTTTAGGCTCCAAAAGATTGCACTGGTAAGCACTGGTTCGAGACTACTGAAAAGGGCTGAGAAAGCATCGGGGTCAGCGAGTACCCTTACTCAGCAACACACACTGAATATTAAAGCACTATCAGCGCAGCGAACAGACGAGACAACTCGGTCGACTCTTAGATTCTTCGGACTAAGTAGCCTGGATTTGGTCTACCCAATCCGGGATTTGTCGTTAGGGCGTGAGTGCGATTCCTCCAAGCTCCGTTTCCGTTTAGGGCCAATACACGCAGAGTTGGCAATGGACACATTTTTCAATGACCGCAACCGCCCCGCGCCCGCACCTTTGGTGACCGCGACCGCCCGCGACCACGCCCGCAGCCCGCAGCCCGCATGACATTTCCTTGACCGCAGTGACCACCGTGTTTATGGTTCATTTTAAACAAATTTCAAGTGAAATTAACTGAAATAAGCAAAATTCTGATTCCTGTTCAACAGTGGTACACGCTCAATGGATAAAAACTAATCTGAATTAAATTAATCTACTTTTGGTTAGCTAAAAGTTTAATGAGAAAGGGTAAAAGAGAACTATCAATATTTGAGCAATCAAATATCGTCGAATTTTGACAGTTCGAATAAACGCAAGGGCTGTCAATTGTACCAATTATCTAGTATTGGTATTGAACTAAAAGGCCAAATTTTGTAAATTGCTATATTAGATTTTTTATCGCAGATTTTATGGATAGTTAAAAATATTTATAAAAACAGCCCTCGGCTATCCGGCGTTTGATGAGGGCTAATTTTCAGGAATTAGTATATGGGCATATGGCGTTTATATTTTGGAAAATTAAAAGCGTCCAAATTTAAAAATTCTGACGAAAATTAAAGAGTACATATTTACAGTTATTTTAACATTTCGATTTCATTTCATTTGAAAGCGAATCAGTGAAATGTCAGCTCTCAGCAAGATGTTTTTGAAGCCTGAATTAGACGATTTTCTATAACTTTCGGTCATTAATGAAATATATTACAAAAGTTATTTCTCAAAGCTCAACGTATTAGTTGTTTAAAACAGTTACGACCATACGTGTGCTTGGGGGGGGGTTTGGGGGGGGGGGTTTCACCCCCCCCCCAGACCTGAGCTCCCCCCCAGAGGGGTCCCTCACCCCCCCCAGAATCCGGATTTGTCCGGTAAAAAACCGGAAAAATCCGGTTTTTCGGCGGCCTTCGGCCGCCCTTCACCCCCCCCAGAACTTCCCCTCCTGCACATGTCTGGTTACGACACCCAACCCAAAGTCGGCTGGTTTGACTACATTGCAACCAGTATAATATAAGTTTTAAGCTTTTAGTTGAGTAAACTGCTGCAGCATTTCAAAATTCATTGCGCGGCTATGTTGAGGAAACGGATATAAAAAACTACTTTTATTTAGAAAACATTGTAACTGTTTTGACAATGAAGCAGTTAAAGAAAATGAAAAGGCATTTAAATATTAAAATAAAAATGAGTATAAAAATGCCTACAAACGGGCCTTAGAAGGCAAATTACAAAAATTTGCGGTCGTTGCGGTCAAAGAATTGTGTCCACGCCCGCATGGGCCCGCGGGTACCCGCGGGTACCCGCGGTTAACCACGCCGGCAGCCAACTCTGAATACACGTTTAGTGAGCAACTAGTTTTCTGTAGAAGCCCACAGGTCAGTACCCTCTGGATTCAGACAGAAGATTAACACCTCTTGCTCAGTACAATTATCACACTTCCAGGGGAAATGTTTAGGCAAGAAGTTCGCTGTGCTTGGAATTGCCTCGTAAGCTTCCTGAACAATCTGGTCTACGTTCCAAGGGCGTAGACAACCGCAAACTATAATTGGATGAACCAAACAAAGAGTCTCCTCGCTCAAGTACTGGAATGCCTCGAGCTCAAAACTAACAGTCAACTCTACCGCAATTCTCGCACTCTAGTTCACAGTTGGACAACACTGGTACAAACTCTGCCAGCGTGATATAAGCCAAGTCCTAACTAAAGCTCTAAGCAAAGCCAAGCTGAGTCCCAATCTAAACCCTAGGATCCTAACAGAAAGGACTACTGAACCTATAAATTTTAGGTTTTAATATACAACAATTATGTGCAGACGAAAAGAGGACATTACGTTACAGACTGTAGGTGAAGTCACTAATTAGGTACGACAGAAAATTAGTTAGGTGAACAACACAGTACAGAACGGTTCTGACAATTATAAAATAATACAAGCACGGATGAAAACAGCTGAATATAATTGCACAATCAACAGGCACAATGGCAAATAACAGTTAAACACAAACAAACACCTAACCACAAATTTCTAAAGCTCGTAGCTAGAATATAGTCCTAATTTATTTTAGTTAGTCCTGGCAGAAACCTACACCTAACCAGCAGTCTGATATTCACAAGTTATCCCTTAAACTTTGATAGACAAATTTGTCCTAAGAACTTTACGTTAGAACCTGAAACCTACAAAATTTAGAATGATTTAATAATGAAGCGCTCTCGCCTGGTACTGTTTCTGAACACGTGATTACTATATTCTCTGTCTAACTAAGAAGGTATCGAGGGGGGCGGCCACAGTCGTCTGGTCAAGGGAGCAAGCCTCGACCAGGGGGAGTAGCAGTGCACGGCAATGATACACAGAGAGAGAGAGGAGAGAGGGAGAGAGAGGGAGAGAGAGAGAGTTCGGGGGATCCTTGAAGGAACTCACACCGGTGAGACAGAAATGAGAGGGATAGCAACTGATTGGGACGGGGATGGCAGCAGACTCCAAAAGGCAGGGCAGCGCAGACTGACAGGCATCTTGATCCAAATCCAGGCACAGGTAAGGCTGATTTAGACTTGAATCAAATGGGTTAAAACCGTTAGGATCTTTCAGAGAAAGATTTCCAAAACTTTATAAAAGTTTCAGTGAGGCAGAAATGCTAAGTTATACTACAAATTCTCAAATGTTTCTGTATTTGGCCGAGGGCAAGGACGGACAGGCCGACGGACCGAAATACACATCTCTAATTACAGCAGCAAAGATATGTTAATATAAAATGTACAAATATGCACAAAGTGTGCACTTTAGAAAACAGATTTATACGGATTATAAACATTCAGTATATCATGCTTTTGATACATGGATATCCATCTTGAAACAACATCGTAGTGCATATTTATTTTTTGAGGACGTACGCTTTATTTTATATATCATAAATTGTAGCCTCGCTGAGCGTCGCTTTTGACAGGCCCAAAAATTAATTTGATTTTGGGTTTTTTGACGGTGACTTATTTAGACACTCGTGTGAGGTCCGTCAGTGCTGCCTCTCCGTTGACCGTAGGCGGACAAGAGATGGAGAGATGAAAGTCAAGGACAGAAAATAAGACCACCAAGCCAGCTAGCATACTGTTATAGCGGACACACAACACATATCGCTTACCGACATATTCTCCCTAGGGGTCACTGTACCTTTACCTTTACATACTGAATACGTCCCATTCTTTTATTATTATCATGGAGCATGTACTACACTTTGTCCAAAGCTGCAGGATATCACCGAGTCCGGAACTAGTGCAAATGGCAAGACAAGCCCGGCCATGTCTTGATTCGCTGATGAAGATTGCAGGTTTCCTATTTAGTGACAGAATAAATGTGATACCTCGAGTATTCGTATTTGTCGCCTTCGCAAAAGCTCTTAAAGTAGAGCACAAACTGAATCATCACGTAACTGAACTATGGTGTGCAATAGCAATCTACAATCACTGCGGTTGGAGGTGGTTACGCAATCATGATTGCGTAATCACGACTATGATTACGCTGTAACTACACACGAAATTAAAAAAGGAACTGCTGAACAACATCTAAGCATCAACAACCACTCAACCAACCCGCAACAAATATGATTGAACCATACGAACATAAACGAGTCAAATTTTGGCTTGAAATGGATACAAATCGACGACCGTGTGCCCATGGATAGTGAGACTTGGATCACTCGGATAACCAATTTCTTAAGAGGCAAACGTAAAGTCTTTATTATTGTCAACAATGGTACTGGAACTTTGGTCCCCATTGTACTTACGGACGTGGAACGCTTCCCAAAACAGACTGTGGCCCACATTCTTCATAGGAAGACAGCCATTGAGCTCTACTTGTTTTACATGCCTTTGTCAGGAGATACTGCGGATCGAATCGAATTGGACTAAGACTGATTGATGGGATAACAAAACCTCTCCGGAGGTCCCGCTTGAAGCCACAGCGTGGCGGATGGCTTTATTTCAGGTAAAAAGCATTTATGCATACAGAGTAACACGTGTACATATAGGATCTACTGCGTCGCAAAGTGGCTGCCTCATTTCAGTTGTAGTAGCTAATGATCTGTGTGGCTGGAAAGTTTTAAAACGATGATCTCAAAGGATTCTGCTCTACATCAACGTTAACAAAACAACTCGATCTTCAGGGATGATGTCAAAACGGAACATGATAACACTTTCGTCGCTAAGTTTTACAATCATTTTGGTCTACCATTTCATTGCTATGGTTAAGCACGTATATTAATGTAGAAGTAACGAGCCAACATACTCTCAGAAGATTTAGACAATCACTTTATGTCAACCAAAATGAGGTCTCCTATGATCGAACTTCTCTGACCTACTTTTCTCGTGCATAACCTTGAGTAAAACTAAGTACGGACTAATTGTGCGGATTCTCGTCTGTGCTCACAGGTGCTCCAGTACTAGTTGATAGCTACTCATGGCCCATTCTCGTTTGTAGGAACTACTTATAAAATCCTTCAGGTGTTTGCTAGAGTCATAAAAAGTTAATCTAGTTTGAAATGATATTTTTGCACTCTTTTTGTGTGCTGGAGACTTAAGTTAGTATTGCTATTTAGTAGGAACCAAAGATTCCAGGTTATAAGTACATCATAACTGGGAAAACCATATTAGCTTCTTCCCATTTTGACCTAGCCAAGATGGTTGGTTGATATTGGATACTTTAGGTAAAGACGAAATTAAAGAATTCCATCTACACCTAGAAAGAAATACGGTGGCTTTTCTTGGATCTCGGGGAGAATCTTCCATGCTTCCAATTGCGCAATAAACAGGCCGACGACGAAACAGGAAATTCGTCCTGCGACTTGCTGAGAACGACCTAAAGACTAACAAAACAACAATGGCAACTACGTGTCCTGGAAAGTCCGAGAAAGTTTAAAACATGTTGTTTTGACTCTGCTCCTGTTTGTTATCACTTGTAACTGCTATCTTTGCCCACAAACTGGTACGCTCACACAAACGCGCACACAACCACACAAGTGAACTCATGAGTTGACTGCGGAAGATTGCAGATGTACTCCGCTTCCACAACTCAAAACACGCAATGTACTCCTAATGGTCCTCGAGGATCAGCTGACTAAAATTTTTAATCATCTGATTTTGGTGCTAGCCGGCACCAACGATAGGGGGTATCCCCCCTCATGTCAACAATTTGCCGAGAGTTAAGGGGCGGCCGCCTTCGGGTGGAGCTGCCGAGGTGCGTTCATCACACAGCCGGTGATGGGCAAATCTCCCTCCTTGCGAAACGCCTCGGGTAATTGTTAAAGACAATTATTCGGTGTCAGCTAACCCCCAATCAAACTTATAAATTTATCTCCAAGCTGACACTGCTCCTAACCGGTGTAAGACCAACTGGAGTGGGGCGTACAGAAAAAAATGTGTACATATAACACATGTTTACAAAATGGGAACATTGCGTTTGTTAACAATTATTGTCATATTTGTAATTCTTTCCACTGAATATCTTGATCCAGGTCGTTGCAGACGAGCCCATTTCAGTACATCCACCACATCCAGTTGATTGAGAAGCTTATCAAAGTCTGCCAGTGGCCCTCTGTCTGCTAAAAAGTTTCTTCTCAATAGCTCTTAATCTCATTCATATCCATGTGATTGAGCTGGTAGTTGTATCGGCATTGTAATTTTGTCGCTCAATGGTAAGTTTTGATGAAATGCCAGTTTGTTTGTTAAATCATATGCATTGCGGCATCTCCAAAGTAAACACTGTCGGCGAATCATTCTCCTCCGTCGGCTCGGTGGTCTTCATCGTTTTTGTTGTTGGTTCGGCTGGTGTTGTTGGTTCTGGTCCCCGCTTCTTTCTTCCATGTGAATGAATTCGTCTGTTGTGTGCCATCAGGAGATCATGTCTGGCAAACTCGCGACCACATTTTACACAGGCAACCGGCAATGACTGCAAATGCTGATCCCTGAGATGGCGCTGACACGTATCTGACCGGGAGAATATACAGGAGCAGTCGAAGCAATGCTTAGGTTCTCCCTTTGGTCGCCGAGCCTTGCCACCATCGATGTGAATCCGTTTATGATGTGCTGCCAGTTCTTCCTTTTTGTAAAAGCACGATTACATTCTTCACAGATGAGCATCGTGTTGCTCTCGAATTGCTCGTGTTGCTCTCGAAAGTGGCGCTGGTAGGTATCTGTTCGCAGAAACGTCTGGGAGCAATGACCGCACTGAATCCTGACCTGAAATAAGAGCTAGGCTATATGAGCTCGACTAAACGCAAAGACATAGTTATACTTGCACTCAATCAAATGGTTCTATGCTTCCTGTGCCACATTACCTGTTTCAAGTGTTTGGCGTCCATGTGCCGCTCCAATGCGTCTTTCCGGCCAAATGTTATTGCCACGTATGTTGCAGTAAAATAAAACGGTTGGAGTGGTTGTTTGATTGAATACATCTAAGCAAAAAGCCAGATTGGATAACAACAAAGCACATAGTCAGATTGGATATCAACAAAGCAAGACAACCGATAATGTTGGCTTTATCTTCAGCTAATGTAAAACTATTACCTCAACATTGGTTTCTCCTTCCATTGTATTGTCACAGCTAGATTTGCACACACAAATGATAGTTAAACTAGCAAAACAGTTTTTGCCGTGTGTTGTTCGTTATTTCAAATGTTGTAACGTGTTGCTTTTTCTTATACTAGATGATAGTATACACTTGCTATTTTATTGTAGCTATTATGGGTCTTGTTAACGACAATTTAGTGCTATTTTGTAACGACATGGATGCCGAGCCCGTATTGAACTATTTGGTGGAAGTGGGACTATTTACTACAAACGTTGCGGATGATCTCAGGATTCCTTTACCCCCTTATGATAGAAACCTTGATGTGATTACAGCGCTTAATCGCCATGGTCCCAATGCCTCTGTTCTACTTGGAGAAGCGCTTCGAACATCAGGACAGAACGACGTTATGATGATTTTGCCGGAACCTGAGCAGCCAATGCCGAGAGGTGTTACTTGGAAGATTTATTCCCGTCTAAAGAAGCTTCAGCAACAAAGTCATAAAACGTTCAAGTCTATGGATGCCGCCCGGTTTGACGCTGCATTCGTTCTGGGACCCATGGACTGTGATGCTCGAACCGTGGAATTCACAGAATGGCTGGAAAATCATCCCTATAAACGATGGACAGTTCCTGAATGGTTTACAGCACCGTGGAACCATTATGATTGTAGTCATTGACTTACTGTTGTGTTTTGTACCTTGTACTGTAGTCACTTGTAAACCCTGCTGTATATGGCTTGAAATAAAATGTTTCCGCCAGTTCGACTGGCTTACCTTTATCGTTACAGCAATCATGGTTCCGGTCACATACTGGTTGGAGCTTAGCTAATACAAGAAAACTAAGTTCATTTTCGAATTCTACATGACTGAAAACCCCCTACCTAAACTTTTCCCGTCGAAAATGGAGAAATTTTAATTTTAAGCATGGGTCAGCAACGATTCCGGTCACGTACAGCACGGAGGTTAGGTTGCAGAGAAAAACTAAGCTCATATTTAAAATCTACGGGGTTTAAAAACCCCCCCAAATAAAGTTTTCCCATTTAAAACAAATTACTTTGACATTTAAGCTAGGGTCGGCAATGGTTCCGGTCTCTAAGAAGCTACAGCTGAGCCTCCCAGCCTCTTTACACAACCACCCCAACCTGAGCCTCCCGGTCTCAGGGCCTCCCGGCCTTTTTACACCACCACCGCCACCAGAGCCTCCCGGCCCCAGCGCCTTCCGGCCTCCTTACACCACCACCCCACCAGAACCTCCCGGCCTCTTTACATTACCACCCCCACCAGAGCCTCCCGGCCTCTTTACACCACCACCCCCACCAGGGCCTTCCGGCCTCTTTACACCACCACCCACATCAGAGCCTCCCGGCCTCCGGGTCCGGGCCTCCCGGCCTCTTTACACCATCACCCCCACCAGACGATACGCCTGAGCTGACCTATTACTACTCATGCCTACTAATAACCTATGCTGCCCGAAATCAATTATTTTACTGCAAATCATAATTTAGTTTGGTTTCAGCTTGCACTTTGCTCTAAAGGCCGGTTCACATTAGCGCACCAGCACAAGCACAGGCACAAGCACAAGAACAAGCACAAGCATAAGCACAGGCACAAGATGAAAACGTTCACACTAGGGCACAAGCATAGTCAATGGAATTTGAAATTCAGCCTGGCCACGGCTTCTGTGCATAGTGCAAAACAATTTTCATTGGCTGCAGGCCTTGTGGTTGTGCAAAAAGTTAAACTGAATTCAACTCTGCGTTGTGCTTGTGAGTAGTGTGAAAGTTGGTCCTATATGCGCGTGTAAATGTCGAAATAAAGACCGGACTTCGTGTTGAATTTAGAAAACTAGGTGCAGGTTCAGGTCTAAGGTGTGTGATGCTAAAAACTAAGTCAAAACCCTAATTCTCCTCCTATTCCTACGAAAAAGGATACAAATACAAATTTACTAGAAACTCGGCAGTTAAGTTCCAAATACAAAATAAACTTCAGATATAAAATAACTATCAGAACTATAGTTCACAAAAGCCTAGCACAGAAACAAGCAGAAACACCTAAATTATAATGGCGGACACCTGGGAGAGAGGACTACCTCCCGTCAAACACTGTCTAGACTAACTGCCCCCAACCAGTTTCTCTACTCCTTTTAAATACCGAAAAGAAATTAGTGAGCCAACCATAAAAATGATTGATTGTTCGTTTCATCCAAATGTATATCATAACACCTGTTATCTCAAATACTAGATATTTACTTAAAGCACATCACAAATCTACAGTATAACCACTTCTTTGCACGCAGTGCCAACTTCACAACCATAATCTAGATTATTGTAGAATTTACTGTAGACATACTGTAAAATTACTGTAAATTCGAGAGGTTACTGTAATTTTGAAGCCTTTAGACTTAGGCTTAGCACATCCAACTGACTGATATTCCACAAAATACCCCCTCTTTGCCACCGCCCGCCCCGGCGCGGTGTTCCCAGAAAGGCGATAAAAAGAGAAGACGAATGGTTAGAGGTAAAACAGAAAGTTAAGAGCAAACAGAGAAAGATAAAATGTGGACCCTCACTGGTCTCACAAGTGGGACTCCCACTGACAGACATGTGCCACTGGCACGACATACTTTTGCCAACTTTGACAACAACTTTACTGGGCCCTTAGACTACTGAGTACTACGACTCTACTACTACAACATCTACAACAACGTGGACTTAAAATTTTTCGGCTGTCACCGAGACAGAACAGAAACTGTACCCTAGGACACACCGCCCAGGAGACGGGGCTGGAGGGGCGTACTGGGAACATCAGTCAGTCATTCCCCCCCACCAAGCGAAATATGCTCCGGAAGCTAAAAACACAGATATTCACAAAGAAACAATAAAGACAGACAATAAGGCAAGGTATTAAGGCAGTGATCAGAACAAACAATTACGAATCAAACATAGCAAAACTTAGTCTTTATTCAAAATAGCTGCAAAACAATGCCAAAACGAATCAAACAAAAATGGCGAGAATAAAGCACAAGATTAAAGGAATACAGTTAAAGCAAACAAATATAACCAGTCCTAGTGTCTCTAAGAGTGCCGGGGAGGGGACCAACATCGGATGCCGGCAACTTCACAACATCCAGAACAGTCTCCGGAGCAGAATGGTGGGCTGCGGAGGGCAAGGCCATCAACAGAATTCGGCCGACGGACCGAGTAGATACAGTCCTGGTCGTCAGAAGACATCCGGAAAAAGAATCCAGACAGTCCAGTACAGCCGGAAGAACCGCCGAGCAGCCCAGACAGAAAGGCACGAAAGTCCCAACAGTTCACAGAAGGCACCAGAAATAAGACTGGCATCTGCCAGGCACACAACACCGGGACGGAGGCTAGCAAGGCAATAGCCCCAAACAGTTCACAGACAGCTCCGGAGCACCCAAGCGCTCCTGATAGCACCGGAAAGCACATCTCAGTGACTAGAGGCGGCGAATAGTCCAACCAAGCAGGCACCGAGCAAGCAAGCGCCGCCACTCCACAACCAGACCACCTCCGGAAGGAACCAGACAACCAAACATCCGCCGCCGGCATCGTCATCAGAAGGGGAGGCACTCCTAGGCACGACAAAAGAGGGGACGGGGACGGACCGCACAACCAAACAAACAACCTACAACACACAGAAAAAGGGATTAAGACATGGATTATGTAAAAACAAAAGAAAACACAACATAAAAATACAAAACATGGCCCGAACTGTACCCGAAAATTAAAAGTGAAACTCGAAATATTTAATAAAACCATTATATATTAGAGTTAAAAAGAGAGTTAATTTATAGAGGCTAAAACTGAGGGTGAGCCAAGGCAGCCGAAGCCTGAACACCGGTCGGTCGCTCCTAAAAGGTGCCAGACTCCGTGCCCCGGACCCACGGGAGACACTACGGGGAAAGGAGACAGGGTCCGTAGCCGCTCGGTCTCCCCAAGAAGCCACGGGCCATGAATCCCCCCCTGATTCAAGGAAAAGAAATTTAGGTGCAGGGCGTACTGGGTAGGAAGAACCCGGAGGCAAAAGAAAAGTATACGCAAGGAAAGAAAGAAGCAAAAATTTTACATTCCGGAAGGAAAACTAAAGAGATCAAGGAATTGAATTTAAATGCGCGGAAAGAATAAAGATCAATTTAAAGAAAAGCAGAAAAGAGAGCAGAGATGGTTTAAATTTAATCAAGAGAAGAGAAGGTAAAACCGCAAAAGGTAGAGTAAATTTAATCAAGGAGAGAAATTCGAGAAAGGCACAAAAGAAGAAAGTAATCAATTTAGAAAGACACATAAAATTTACAGTGCAAAACCCAGCACGCCCCAATTAAAAACTCAATAAACAACCTCAACAACAAAACAACAACTACTGAGCCCGACGTGAGTAGGCCAGCTCTGCGGCCCGCTGATCCTTATGCTGCCGTTGGGCCAACCATTCCCGGGTTTGAGCATAAATGCCGGGAAAAAGCTCTTGACGAAGCATCATCAAAAGTTTGCCCATCCAGTTCTGGTGAGTGGGCTTCGGCGCCAGAAAAGCCAGCTGGCGAGTGCCATCCGGTCCCAGTGGTGGAAGTTCTCCTTGATGATGCCAACTCCCCAATATGGGTCAGAAGATGCCTCTACCAGAATACGGACGCCCGACTGACGGAGCCAGTCTACCAGTTCCGTAGACGCCAATGCCTTCGCCCGGAGGATATCCAGCATCGTAATGGCCCGGACGTGGTTCTTGGGGTGCTCCCAGAACTGACGATAGGGGCACTCAGGCGTTTGAACCACCCCTTCGGCAAGTGCTTTACGACGCTTCCTTCGCCTGAAATGGACAGCGCAAAGAGACCAGGAGCCGTGCTGGATCATGTAGACAGAACCAGTATCCCGCCTTCCGATAATGATATGGAAATCAGCCACTCGGAATCGCTGACCAAAGGAAACCTCGATGTAGACCGGGGCATCCGTAAACCGATCGCCTAGAATCCGGCGCATGTTGGAAGCCTCGTCATTTTCCCCAAAAAAGGACCAGACCGCCCCATAGGAGGTGGACCACCCCCGTAGCCATTGCCGGATGGTTCAGGCAGGTATCCACCACCTCCTGCGCCTTGGCAGCGAAGAGAGCGGACTTGTTAGTCCACGTATGCCAAAAACCGGTCCAGCTGCTCGTACCGGAACAAAGAAGGAGTAGATATACAGGACCGGGCAGAATTTGGCAATGGCGGCCACCGTAGCCAGCGACCTCGTGAACCCAAATCCGACCAGGGTGATAGGTGGAAAGATGACCCGACCGTTCCGACAAAGAGCCGGGAAGGCAATTGCCACCCCAGTAGTCATACTTCTCCGTCTGGTAGATAAGATGCGGATCCGGATTGGGGGGGCCGCGGGTTCCGAGTGTGGACGGCCTGAACCTGAACCCGGAAAAGGGCCGTGACGTCCCGGAAGAACCGCCGAAGATCCGCGTCAGAACCGCAAAGGGAGCCGACTGCCCCAGCAGCCACTTGTACCTCAGAAATCCCATGTGAAACACCAGTAGGGATCTCACTGCAGGCGGGCCATACCGGGAAAGGACATCCGGCAAGTAGAACATCTGCCAATGCCGTTCCGAAAAGATCCGGAAGGGAACCCCAAAGGGCGAAGACTGAAGCCGCGAGACGACAGTCGACGCCACATACTGATCTAAGTGCTGGGAATCCCATAAACCTGGGGTACGGTGAGACCCCTGTCCGCCGGTAGCCCAAACCGTTCTTCCCCCGGAAAGATGCTGAGCAGGTCCCGACCAGGATGGGAAATGAGCACGTGCCTGCCGCGGGACCGGCGGAGGGTCCGCATCATACGCGGCCGCCCTCCGGATCCCGCAGATATGACGGCAACGCCTCGCAGATGATGGGCACCGTGTCCCTCGTCACCTGATCGTGAAAGTCCAGCGGATAAACGTCAGAGATAGGGCGATGTAACAGCGGACCCAGCACGTGGGAATCCGGAAAAACCAGGGGCCCCGGGCCATACGAGGCGGAAGCAGGTCCGGCATGACGTATGGAGGAACCTGGACCAGTTGAGGCAGCGGAGGTCCAAGCGCCAGATGTACTGCCCGTGAAGATGTACGCGGAGGGTCAGACGCCCGACGAGACCCAGCGGCTGCCTGGCCCCTTCCACCGGGGCCACCTGTTGCTGTCGCTCAGCAGCGACCCCCGGAGCTCCGACCCCGACGCCCTAGACCGTGGAGCCGGAGTATGGGCGAACAGCCGACCCATTGACAGAGTCAAATCCATGCCCGGGGGAAAACCCAAGCCCGGAATAGGCGAAAGCTCGAAGGCCTGCGGAAACAGCACGCGGAGCAAATCCAAGACCTGGAGATTGCCTTCCGTCATTGCATGGAACGCCACCTCAAACGCCGACCAGGGCGCCGGGTGACCCGTCCATTGCTGTAGCTGGTCCTGAGTGATTCCGTGCTGCTCAAGCAGGTCGAATTGCATCCGGTTTTCCACACATGGGCTCCGGAGCCAGAAGGAATCAGAAAAGTGGAGGCGTCCCGGACCCAAAATCGTGCCAAACCCCTGCATGGGAGCTGAGGCACACGGAGCTGTCCGCAGAATTGTACGCCAATCCGAAGTGGAAACCACCACCGGTTGATCAGCCAAAGTCCTAGGCACTGGGGCATCTCCCGAGACTAAAGTGGCCACCTCCGGAGCCGAACCCAACGATGGAACCTGACGCGGGCTACCTGACGGAGCGTCCTGCACTGGAGCACCAGAACCCTGGTCCGCCACCTGGTCCGCTCCAGGTAACACCGCGGGTGGAATGGGCAAGCACGGGGCTTCCTGAACATATTGCGGGCCCTCCTGCTGAAGTGATCGAATCACCGCGTCGAGAATAGGTCCCTCCACAAAATACGTCCGGAAAAGCCGGTTCACCGGCATGTGGTACCATAGCCATCCCACAAGCGACCGGGATCCGGAGGGACTGATTGAAGTCAAGAACCGTTGTGGCATCCGTCGCTGCTCCCTGAGGCTGAGTGGATGGAGCCGGTGTAGTGTCCATAGCCACCCCTCCTGTGACTGAATGACCGAGCCCGGCTGTGAAGGAGCCATAGACTGAACCCCAGAGGTCTCCAAGACCCTCCGGAGGGCCTCGGAGGCTGTAGCCGGGAAGTCCCCGGAATCCAATCCAGAGGCAGACGAAGCCGTGG
>JASAND010016307.1:0-14604 GCA_030248195.1 Trissonchulus latispiculum | reverse complement strand
AAACTTTCAAAATTGAATTAGGTACAGCACTACTACAACTCTAAGTTAACCGTTCGTCAGATGCCTCTTATATTTGCTTCTTCTTCATGAAAAAACATGATTGATGATACCAAGAGTATGATACTCAGTAAAATACTCATATAAAGTATTTAGTGGTTAATAGAGCAGAGCATTTGAGAACGATTTGCATCGAAACGTCCAGCACTATTTAGAAACTCAAAAGGAAACCTTTGATGTGATGCTCTCTGTAGTCCGCAGAATGGTTCACAAGAGGCGGAAAGACAAAGGTCCCGGACAGAAAACATGGCCCCAAGCAGTTCAGACGTGAGGTTATCGGCCCCTTAGCTCCACGCTAAGATGATTGCAGTCACACACCGTAGTCATCTCGCAATTGAGATCTCAGTCACAGATAACAATTCCCTCCACATATCAATATATAGTAACTGGGATGGCTGAAACATATGTACCCGCTCGGAGGGTGAGGGACAAAAGCGGCCGATGCAGAAAAAATGAAGAAGAAGTTGAGTTTCAGCTTTTTAATAGAAGTTAAGCCGTTTTAATTCTCCGCTTAATTGAGAACGTGCAAAAACGTATGAGAACCTTTTTCACTCCCCATATTAGTTGCTATCCTCAACCCAGCATCAGCAAAGTCATTTAGTAAAAAAATTAAAACTAACTTTAAGTTGGCTCACACTTGATAATTAACAGGAAAACCGGCCCCACTGTCAGTTTGATATGCTGCCGAAGCTTCCTAAGCCTCAGCAGACTGGCATCAAACTAGTATAATTAAAAGCTTATAGGGTTGTTCCGATAAGAAATTGACAGGTCAAAGCCCAGGCCTAAATTACAGCCGGCCGGAAACAGGCCAGGCCCGGGCCTGAGCCCAGGGCTCGCTGCCAGGCCCGGCTCCTTGACCTGGCGTCAAATCCTCGAGTCAAGTGCAAGGCCCGGACTCCGAATCCCGGGCCCGCTACTGGGCACGGCTCAAATCCCTGTTCGCAGCTAGGCCCAGACACCAAACTGAGCTCGGCAACCACGGCGAGCCCGGCAGACCTCATTGAGCCGAAGAGCCCGCCGTGCCCGATCGTCCGGCAGGCCCGGCGGGCCCGGCCTCTAATACCGGGCCGTGCTTTTAGCGTAAACCGGGCCGAGCCCGAGTCGGACCCAACAAGAAATTTTCCGCAATTTCCCGCCCGACCCGGCAGCGTATTTAGAAAATACACATCTGTTAAGGCCAGTGGAAACTGCATAGCGTCTACGCGCATAGCTTTAGAAAGTGCACTGCGTCTACGCGCAGCATCTTAGAATGAAATGCTCTGGATATAATCCCATGATATCTATAGGTAATATCAAGAATGTATAATAGATAAGAGACACAGAGTTGGTCGCGAGCTGGGGGTACCCGCGGGGCGGGGCGGGTATCACCAAGTTTCAATACCCGCACTACCCGTGCGGGTATTTGTGCGGGCCTAACCTAAAAATTTAACTATTTTTGTCGAAAACTAAGTGAAATTTATAGTGCATTTGTATTTTCACCTCACGGTTTTGAAAGTTTTCTTAACTGTAATGGTGCATCTGTCCTGCTTTGCTTAAAAGGGCGGACCAGTTATCTCGGAACGACTCATATATACTTTCAGCGACTTCAAACCCGATAAAACTTAAATATTTGCGTGGCTAAACTATAAGATTTTCTGTTTTCTTATCCAACACAGTTGCTGAGTCTGTAAGGTTTAGAGACGTTAGCTTAATAAACCTAGAAATGTATCAATTTAGTTGAATTTAGTGGAATTTAGTTGAATGAGTTCGTTCCTCCTCTTGTTACTGAAATCATATTCTTTCCGTTCCTATTCCTATTCCCGTTCCAAGCTTCAGATGTTACATTAACATATCAAACTTTTTGGAAAGTCATCCAGAAAAAATTTATTTTTCATTTCTTTGTTGTAATTTTGAAAAAATCTGATGCACTATTTGCTTGCAACGCATTTTTACCATTGTTTCAGAATTCGGAATGTATTTCGCACTAAGAAAATTAACGATAAAACAGATGTACCTAATAAAACAAAAATTGCCGTTTTAATTTATTTTTCCACATGAACGTGGCAAAAAAATTTACGGGTATCTTGCGGGTATCACTTGTCTGCGGGCGGGTACCCTTCTGAGGGCCGCGGGCCGGGGCGGGTTGCAAAAATCCGGCCCGCGACCAACTCTGGTATGACACTCTTAAGTATCATGTTGAAATCATGTACGGTATGCTCGTTGCGTTAACTGGGGACCCCTCCCGGAACTTACGGAACTTTCATAAGCGTGTGTCTGCCCGCTGATTGGCCCATTAGCCTAAGGCTTACTGTAGGTAATTTATTAAAGTCTGACCAAAAAATATAGAAAGAGAATTGTTTTCTTTTTATCTCAAAAACGCTTCAAGAAAGCTGCCACAAAGTATATATTTTCTGAACCGTACTGATGAGATCTTTCTTTTCGTGAAAAATTTTTTGAAATTTTCTGTGCGATTTCAAAGGGCGCCGCTTTTATATGTCCAGAAAGACAGGTACATGGTACTACCGCGATTTTTTCCCATTGTCTGAACGTAATACACAGCAAATTTCAACTTTTTTGTTGGAAATTGCGTGAGTCTTCGATTTTCAAAATCCTTTGATCTTTGCCGCTTTTTTGAATTTGACTGGCTACTACTCTTGACTCGCTCAGTGGAAAAAAATTTCGGTTAGATTGGCAGGACCGCCTACTGCCCTACTGTCATATTTCGTTATTATTTAAAAAATTCTTCATTCAGAACTAATCCTAGTTTATGTTTCTTGTTTTCGCTAACAATGCCTCGAAAGCCTATAACTTGTATTTGGAATATTGTAATTGTTAGTATTTGTGCAAAGATCATGCATTTTCCTAGTTACGCTCAAAATTCTCTCTCTAAAGTTTGTCAAAATTCTATTGGCTGGAGGCATGTCACGTGATTTCGTAATCACTATGGCTGCCTCCAGCCTTCTTTCAATCAGTTTATGTCTTGTTTTCAACGTGGCGGTCGGTTTCGCTCTCTATATTGGTTTCTAAACTTTTATGCTTCTGGGTCTATCTTGGTTTCGCTTGGAGTCCCTTCGTGTCTTTGAAAGTCGGGTTAGGCGAGTAAAAGGCCTCCAAATCTGGTGATAGGTTGGGTGAGGGGTACCCAAAAATAATCCGGGGCATTCTAATTATATTTGCAACGATTCTTTGATCTAATTCTCTGCAAATTTCTGTATCTCTCTGCTACCTGGAATTTCCTGTATACTGTAAGTGTTTGTCCAACTTATTTATCATTGTCATTTCCCCCTTTTTATCTTTATATTAAAATTTATAGTACGGCCACTTGGCCCCGTGTATTGTAGCTAAGTCTTAAATTGCTTAGTTCAGTTGGTAGGAACCGCCTAGGAAATATTTCGGGGTTAGACACTGGTCTTAGTCTGGGGGTGAGCTTAGGTTTCACGGATTTGTCTGGCATATTTATTGGCGAGGCTTGTCGAGGTCGGCCTGGAACTATCTCCAGTCCAGGTTGCGTATCCAATTCTATAGCGCACAGCACCCCTGTAAAGGTCTTTGGTCGCCCATTATCCAGCCTTTGGGGCCAAAACTTTACATAAGCGTCAGCTTCGATCTGAAATATGTGGTATTTCAAAATTTGAAAGCAGATTTTTTCGAAAAAACCACCTTTGACCTCAAATTTCGTCAATGCAATCCAGCAAAAGTGAGTGAAAATACTATAATCATAAGGCTCAATCTGAGCTGTGTCCCAAGGATACAAGGTATTCACGGCTACGACTTATATTGCGACAGCTATCAATTTTTATCTCGCCTAAAGGCGAGATAGCTGTTAACGTTTCTGGTGCGAAATGAACTACATTTCTACAGCACTAAATTTGTATGCTATGCTCATCATTATCCTCAGCAACTGTTAAGGTTTTTATCCGAAGGGGGCATAGCAATTTGTGATAACTAAGCAAACAAATTTTGCCGAACTTAATTTTTATTTATTAAATTACATAGATATATTAAACGAATGTCGCTACATAATAAATCAAAAAGGGGGGCCGTTCGTCTGTTGTGCTTAATGAAGAAATTATTTTCACCATGCCCCCTTGGGTTGAAGCAAAATCTTGAAACATCAGAGATTAGCACTATGCAAATTAGATTTCAAAGTCTGATCGCAGTCTGCTTGTTAACTTTCAAGATGTTCAGCGTTCATTCAAAGAATCTGGGTTATTTCCTACTTAACTACAACTTTTCATCCGCTTCCAGCTTTTGTGAGAGGCCTAGTTAGTCAACTTCAAGACGGCAGCGACCGATATACCGTGTACAAAAATACTGCTGCTTATCTTGCTGAAAAATGCAACTCTGGTATGCAACACACATGCTTGGATCACACAATATTATATAATTGTTGCGATAAGTCTTCTAGTTAGAGCAAAAGCTGCTATTCTAGCGAATTGAATTGAGGATCAGGATACTTTAGATAATACAAAAAGCTTCCGATTTAGTAAAATACATGCGTATGTACATGAGTGTCGTTTAGGTGACAAAGTTTCGCTTATACTGCGACTGTTAGGACAAATGAGCGACTGATAATTTCTACATTTCTTACTAATTGAAATTAGGTATCTATTCATGACACTCTGGCGAAATTTAACAGGGCAATGATAGGTTCTCTTAATTTTATAAACTTCATTTACTTGCAGTTTTATGACAAAACATGGAACCCTCTTTCCCTACATTTATCCGACTACAAGCGATTAAATGTCGTTAAAGGATAACGTTTGCGAAATTCGAATGATTCTGCTCACAAGTATTGCAGAATGCAAATTCCATACAAGAAACTTTTAATTTCGCAAAACCAGATGTTCTGAAGATCACGTCAATGTCGAGATTTTGCTCTTTTTAGGAGCCAGCTTGTTAAACAATTTTCCTTATTTAAGCTGGTTTTCGGTAGCTGACACTGGCTCATGAAATCAAGGCGGAACATCAAAGACAGTCAAAAACCAGCTGAAATAAGCGAAATTGTTTAAAAATTCATTGCTGGCGCAATATAAGTCATAGCCGCGAAAACTTTATATCGTTGGATACAACTCAGATTGAACTTCATGATTATGCTATTTCTACTCACTTTTGTAGGAGTCGCTATGCCGATATTTTGGGTGAAACAGTGGTATTTTTCGGAAAAATCTACTTTCAAATTTTGAAATACCATATATATATATATATATATATATATATATATATATATATATATATATATATATATATATATATATATATATATATATATATATATATATATATATATATATATATATATATATATATATATATATATATATATATATATATATATATATATATATATATATTTCAGATAAAAGCTAACGCCCAGGCGGTCCTGACAATCTAATCGAAAAATTTTTACACTGAGCACTGTGCAGTTTCCAATGCGCGTAGCAGATGAGCATTATCTAAGCACGCGGCCCGGTCCTGGGCCCGAAGCCGGCTACACGACCCTGGAGCAACCCTAATAGCTTAGCTGTTGTAATGTCGGTAATCCAATACTTTGTGGGCTCTGATCCATTATCCCTGCAGATATGTCCACTCATTTGTTGCTGGCTACGGGAACGAATTAGAAATGTTTAAACAACTTCATGTGCTTGTTTGATTTAGCACAAGCTTGCCCTAATGGTTGGTTTAGAGGCAGAGGCGCATGTTATGGGATTCCAAGTAGTCCTATGTTCCAGTAAGATCCTCTTTTTGAGATGTTGCGATTTGCGGATGCAGTGATTTTACAACTAAGTCACTGCATCTATGGCTCATATATGTTTATTTCTTTTATAGGTTGGTATATAGGTATGTAGCTAGCTAATGTCTAGGTTGTCATGAGTGAAAAGATAAGCTGTCTGCCATTTGACGGAGCCAGTTTTGGAAATACTAAAAAGTTATGTTATAGTGACTTTAACAGCATTCTAAATATAAACATAAATTTATAAATTTAGATTCACGCGAAAGTTGTTGAAATATCAACACGATGCATGTAAATAGGTCACCAAAGAAGAGAAGTGAAAAAACCTAGTTGTTAGTTGATATTGTCCTCTGACGTTTCATGCCATTAAACCCTAAATGACTCTATTGTTGAACGAAGAGTACAGTATGCCACTAGGAAAAGTCTTCTATGAGAGCAAGAACTGCCCTGTTCACCAACGGCTTACCCCCCGCAGTAGCTGGTCGAAACGGGAGTACGCTCACTAGCTCTATGTAACACGCTTCGTGTCTGCTTCGAGCTTTAGAACACAAGGAAATTGAGAAGTGAGGTGTCTAATTTGCCGGGGAGTCAGACGTTAGCGAACAGTGCATTGGTTTTTGCTCCGATAGCGAGAGTTTGCCTGGTGCCATTCACTTATTATTATGTACTCTTACTTAAACTAACTCAAACGGTTCTAAGTACCAGCGGTAAGAAGAGGCTATGCAAACATGAAATTTTAACCACTCTAGTAGTGGAGGAGTTAAACGAGGGCGCTTAATTTGAATTTTTTGTAAGTGATGACTAGCGCTTGGACTGCAGTTGGGAAAGGTCTTGCTGTCGCGGAGCAGAACCCTTGAATGGTTATGGTCAATTCTGGATGGTTTAGTGTACCTTACCATGTATACCGTATGCTTCGCTTCATATTTGTTGTGTTTTTAAGCAGCTCTTGTTTTATTCTTTTTTTTAGATGCAACCAGAACCGTGCCATGGAATCAGCATGTCGCCGTTTGCACCCAGCTTCCCATCTACCAATTTTCGTGGATGCTGACCAGTGGGTAGACTTCCTTACCAATATTATGTGAGTTTTAGTTTCCGTTTCAGTTGTACAGGGCCTCTAGCGAGTTATTTGATTTTAATGTTTAAAGATGCTAGAAAAAACGTGTACGCGTATTCACCCGCTAAGTTTCTTCCAAGTATCGCTCCTATCAAAAGATATTGAGTACACAAACCAAGCAAGATTGGGCGCATCAAAATTATTCTTGCTTTATCCCACGGAATATGTTTGAGACAAAATCCAGCCAGCTCGATACCGTGGAATTTGTTTAGAGATAATTCTTGACAGCAGGTTTTCAGCTATTCCAGTGTAAAATAATTTTGAGCCCGGTTAAAGAAACATATAAGCTGAAATCCAAAACGTTGGTGCAGTTAAGTTTAAAACTTACTAGTCTTACACAGTCTAAGCCATATCAAAGCTTTATTCCAAAAATATAGCTCAATTCAGCAAAACGTTTACTTGCCTTATCTCAGCACAACTTCGTGGAATCATTTTGAGGCAAAACCTAGCTTGAACGAATCTGCGAAATCTTGCTAGGTTTGTGTGCTCAATATCTTTTGATAGACGCATATGTACAAATTGGTGTACGTATATCTATAGCAAGCTAGCACCAATTAGAATCAATTAGGCTTTATCGCGCACTCTATCAAAATGTGCTACAGTTTTTGAAGTTAAAAATTTTTCGTCTAAGACTAGCAGCAGCATTTACAAACTATAACAATAAAAGCACAAATGTCATACGCAAACTCCATATTCCAGAGTCCAAATTTCAGCCAAATCCATTCAAGAATGAGAATGCTATGGCTGTTTCCTCACAATCGAAGTGACTCCTGAATCATAATAATTTCAAGTTTTATATTATACGGTCAGAATAAAAGTTGTTATACAAAGAGTGAGAATTCATACACTACCATGCGCTAAGGGCGCGCATTTTATGTGGCTCACTCACATACCTCCCCGTACACAAAGTACAGGTTGAAATGAGCAGTAATATATATATATATATATATATATATATATATATATATATATATATATAAGATTATATATATATATGAGTCGATTTCTGAGAGCATCGCATATCCATTGTTGGTCGTGGACAACTTCAAAAATAGAATTGGCTCATACCGGCTTGATTTATTGGGCTAATTGGTTTCTCTATTATATGTAAAAAGACAGCGCCTCTGCATCACTCATTTCTGAGATGCTCAGCAATGAGTGCCATTTCAGCCCTCACCCAACGTAGGGGTCGTCGCCAGTTTTCTGCTTCTGCAGAGCTTAATCCTTTGATGCGGGACGCCAAATTTTTACACACAGTAACACTGCCAGACACTGCCTGACAGACAGAAACTAGTTCCCACCTGTTGGCAGAGTTTGAGTTCTGGCGGACAAAGTGCTGCTGATCCGGTTTAACAACAATTACAACAATAACAACAAACTTCAAATTGCCATATCTCACAACTGGGTCTGGTATTTTGCTGTATTTTGGCATGGTATTTACTGCTAGTGAGGGAAACAACATATTAAAATTTGGCGTCCCGCATCAAAGGATTAAGCTCTGCAGAAGCAGAAAACTAGCGACGACCCCTTCGCTGAGTGAGGGCCGAAATGGCAGTCATTGCTGATTATCTCAGAAAGAAGTGATGCAGAGGCGCTGTTATTTTACATATAATAAAAAGACCAATTAGCCCAATAAATCAAGCCGGTATGAGCAAAGAAGCCAGCGTGTAGTGTGTGCAGTACAGCATTTTTTGTTATACTCAGTTCGACGTTACGTGTACGCATGGGATTGGGTGGGTTTCTTCCTTGGTAGCTACGTGAATGGGGGAATATATTCACCAGAGGGCGCTCTTGGGAAGGTTCAACCCATTACTCGCGTCCCCTTCAGTCTCGTACTTTCTACTATCGTGAACACCCGCTTTATTCCTCTTAGCTATTTCCCTTTAATTGCTCTGTATATATTGTCATTCCCTCTGCTCTCCCCAGAGCATATTTCTGGTGCGTTGTCCAACCGGCAGCGTTTGCTGTAAATCTACATTTATGTGATTGTTTGTGCAACTGAGAGTTTATGAAAACTATGTTTTCAAAATCCTTTAGCAATTGTTAATGTTAACTCAATACCTTTTCGACTTTCTGTGCCCTACTCAGTATGCAACTACAATGAAACGCTGTCCTTATGCTCTAAACAAAATATTTTATATCGAATTGCAATTAGACGATTATATATTCTATTATTCTATTATTATTCTATTTATATTATTAGTCTTATATTAGTCTTTTTGCTCAGAACACACCCTTCTAATAAGCGCTACAGGCGCCCGCCGCCCGGTCGCCCGGAGCAGTTGATGATAGTTAGCAAAACTGTTTGGCGCCAGTGGGGATCGAACCCATAATCTTTCGATGTATAATCGAGAGCACTAACCATTAGGTCAGCGGCGCGTGAGCTAAAATTAATTAAACAGGCAAATTTGACAAATCACTATCACTAGTAAACTGATTGTTCTTTTTAATGAAAAAATTCAGTGTTGCACGAGAAATGAAATCTTCTTTATGTGTTATGGTTTCGTCACTTTGCCACACATATGTGTGAATTACTCTATGAAGTCAGCAACAAATTCTCGTGTATACTAAAATGTAGCGTGATTCCACGACCGAGCGGTGAAGGCATCGTTGTCTTATACGGTTGAAGCGTGGGCTCAAATCTCACTGGAATCCGAATCTAAAGTCTGACCAAAAAATGTAGAAAGCGAAATTGTTTTCTTTATATCTCAAAAACGCTACAACACAGCTACTAGTGTTGTTTCAGCAGCTGAAACTGAAACTGAAACCTAGTTTCAGCTTGTACATGTTTCAGTTTCAGTTGCTGAAACTGAAACTGAAACCATAACAGATTTGGAGCTGAAACTGAAACTGAAACTTAGTCGAAGTGAGAGCCGAAACTGAAACTGAAACTGAAACTGAAATTAAAATAACTTTTGGGCTGAAACTGAAACTGAAACTAGAACCGTTTTGGAGCTGAAACTGAAACTGAAATAGTTTCAGCTCCACACTAAGACTGAAACTAGTTTCAGCTCCACACTAAGACTGAAACTATTTTCAGCTCTCGCTGAAGCTGAAACTAGTTTCAGCTCTCGCTGAAGCTGAAATAGGTTTCAGCTCTAGCATATGCATGCTTAGCATAGACGAGTGTTTCAAACACTGGGTCCTGTTCCCAGCATGTACAATTCCGGCCTTATATATAAATATAAACGTTTGACTAGTGCTGTTTGCAGAACATAGCAAAATTGTACGGCAATGTTTATTTGATCTATTTCCAAAAAATTTTCTTTTTTCAGAATATTAAATAATCATTCTAAGATTTGCTCAACGTAATTAACAACATTTTTATAAAATCAGCACATGGAGCCTAGCACCAACAACTAAGAAGATCCCCAAATTTAAGGTTAATTAAATTGCTATGAATTCTTCCCTTTTAGACTGCTGCAGTATAATTTTTTAGTATAGATAGCCGCAGTTATAGAAGTGTCTAATGGGAAAAATTAAATGGTTTTACTTGAGCATTATTAATATTATATATATTGTGCTTCGTGTTCTTGATTTGAAATTATCTATGGAAAGAATTCACCATGACACCGAAAATTTGCAGTGCCCTGTCTGCCACAAACGAAAATGTCTAATGAGATTATGTGAAAGTTCAGGATTAGGAACGGAACCTAAATAGCAGGTAATTAACTTGATTAGCATAACATAAGGATAACATAGAGGATAATAAAAGCTGAAACTCATTTTAGTCAGAGCTGAAACTGAAACTGAAACTAGAACAAATTTTGAGCTGAAACTGAAAACTATAAAAGACTTGGACTGAAACTGAAAACTAAAAAACGGAGCTGAAACTGAAACTAAAACTGAAACCCATTTTAGTCAGAGCTGAAACTGAAACTGAAACTGAAACTATAACAAATTTGGAGCTGAAACTGAAACTGAAACTAAGCTAAACTACGAGCTGAAACTGAAATTGAAACTGAAACTAGAACAAATTTTGAGCTGAAACTGAAACTGAAACTGAAACTGAAACTAAACAGGCCAGCGTAAACATCACTAATAGCTACCACAAAGTATATATTTTCGGAACCGGACTGATGAAATCTTTCTTTTCGTGAAAAATTTTCTGAAATTTCCTGTGCGATTCCAAAGGGCGCCGCTTTTATATGTCCAGAAAGATTGGTACATGGTACTACCGCGATTTTTCAGGAAAATTTTTCCCTTGACTGAAAGTCCTACACAGCAAATTTCAATTGTTTTGGTTGCAAATTGCGTGAGTTATTCCATTTTTCAATTTTCAAAATCCTTTGATCTTTGCCGCTTTTTCGACTTTGACTGGCTGCTACTCATGACTCGCTCAATAGAAAACTTGTTCGACTAGATTTCAGGACCGCCTAGGCGTCGGTTTTGACCTGATATATGTGGTATTTCAAAATTTGAAAGTCAATTTTTCGAAAAAATACCACTTTTTGAATCAAAATTTCGGCAGAGCGATTCTAGCAAAAGTGAGTAAAAATAGCATAAGCATGAAGTTCAATCTGAGATGAATCCAACGATATAACGTTTTCGTGGCTACGCGCCAGCAATGTATTTTTAAACAATTTCCCTTATTTCAGCTGGTTTCTAGCTGTCGTTGATGTTGCCGCCTTGAGTTCCTGAGCCAGTGTCAACTACCAAAAACCAGCTGAAATAAGTCAAATTGTTTAAAAATTCGTTGATGGCGCAATATAAGTCGTAGCTGCGAAAACGTTACATCATTGGTTACAGCTCGGATTGAACTTTATGATTATGTTATTATTACTCACTTTTGCTGGATTCGCATTGACGAAATTTTGGATCAAAAAGGATTTTTCGAAAAAATCGACTTTCAAATTTTGAAATATCACATATAGCAGGTCAATGCTGACGTATAGGCGGTCCTGAAAATCTAGTCGAAACATTTTTCCACTTGGAGAGTCACGAGTAGTAGCCAGTCAAAGTCAAAAAAGCGGCAAACATCAAAGAATTTTGAAAATTGAAAAAATGAAATAACTTTTTCCGCCAAGAAAGTTGAAATTTGCTGTGTAGGACTTTCCGACAAGGGGGAAATTTTTCTGAAAAATCGCGGTAGTACCATGTACCAATCTTTCTGTACATATAAAAGCGGCGCCCTTTGAAATCGCACGGGAACCTTTAAAAACACTTTTTCACGAAAGAAAAGATCTCATCAGTTCAGTTCAGAAAATATATACTTTATGGCAGCTATCTTGAAACGTTTTTGAGATATAAAGAAATCAATTTCGCTTTCTACATTTTTTGGTTTCCGGACTTCGGAATCTCACAAAAATTTCTGTTTTCTCACAAAAGTTTTTGTTCTGTTCCTTTCCTTGTAACGCCCATCTACTTTCATGATTGATTCGTTGAAACTATGAACGGCTAGATCATCGTCCTTCTGGGGATAGTCACCCTTGATCCTGATATCCTTTAGAGTGCAAGATCATTCTACATTCAACTATGAAGGGTGTTCCTGACCATAATTGAACATTGAAGACGCAAAGCAGCACTCATCTTTTGGTTCCATCTGTGCTTTGCCGGCAGTAATATATCCAAATTTTGACTCTAACAGTACCAAATCACTACCGAATCGAATTTGCTCAGAACCAACAATGTCAAAATAATAGTCACTTCCAATGAAAATGTCAATTGAAACCGATTCAGCATGGTCGACAGGAGGGCCTGCCAATTAAAATTGACGTAGAATTGGAAATTGCTTTAAATTGACAGGAAGCTTCTGAATGGAACAAGAAATACCAAAGCGAAAAAGTGTGAAGGAACCATCGATGCCTGGAAGATTGAAGCGGGTACATGGATAAGTCGTAGATCGGTGTTTTCTATCTTCAAATCGACCGTTGGAGATAGTGATTTCACCCTTTGGGTCCAAGTACAATGCCTGCATAGTTTTACTTGTGATGTAGGAACAGGAACGCCGTTGACCAAGAACACTCTAGCGACAATATCGGATTCAGAAAACATTACTAACGCCATCTGCATATAAACAATGTTACTATTGACGCATGACTTCGTTACCATTTGCGAAGTTGAACATTCGGATGGGCCTTGGCTAGTTTGCATTGATTGAACCATGTTTCCGAATTTTTTATTCCAAAGACTACGATGATGGGTAGTTTTATGACAGTGGAAACAACGATTGGTTTTAGGACATAACTGATAAGAATGACCTTGATTGAGGCATCTGAAATGTGACCTTTAATTGCTGATTTACGAGACTCCACTGGAAACTTCTTGCACTGATCTGCAGAGTGATTTCCTTTGCAGAATCCACAAGATCCACACTTCGCATGATGGGCAGAGCACAAGTAGACGGGAAACTACTTTTATTGAGGAGGGATCGATAACCATTACCCGATTTGGTACCCTCTTCATTTGGCAACTTCCCAATCAACCAATCTCCTATCTTTCGCGCCTTAGTTTCTCCCTCAAAAGTTCCCGTAACGAACTAAGCGCCCATACCTTGGAACCATTTTTTCAGTGAAGCCCAACCCTTAATTAGCTTCGGAAGTTTGAAGAGAATGATGGGAGTAAAAACTCAAAAACTTAAGAAACTTAAAAAGTTGATTTCTTGAGGCCTAACGCAACCTGGCCTCTAACGTGCTTCTCGTACTCATTGTATGCTTCCTGCAGACTGTGAGTATCAGAAGAGGCAATTGGAAGTGACAGAAGTTGTTCAAAGTGGGCGAACACAGTTACCTCAGAATTTCTTGTAACCTGGAACGTCGAAAACGTCAGGGTTTCGAGAACGACAAGTTAGTTTGCAGATGTCAGACGAAGCCCATCTACAACACACAATGCTTCACCTAACAGATAAGTTTTCAGATATTTGAGCTTAACAATATCTGATAAGTCGGAATTAGAGTGGATGGTAGAGCCAAACTCATCCCAGAACTCCTGCCAAGCGAGTGGGCTACCATCAAGATTGGAAAGCTCCAATTTCGCCAACTTTACTGATGCTGTCTTAGAAGCCACGGAAGCAACAGATGCAGAGTCATGAGGTTCCGGTGACGGCTTAGCATTGGCCTCCTCTATAACAATAGCAACATACGACAGAAAATCAAGATGGACTCTTCTATTTGCAAACTCTTATAAATCCAGCTTCACACTGGGAAGGATCTAGCTTTGATTCAATTTCTTCATTTAAAGAGTACAATGTCTGTTCATATTTTTGCAGTTTTAGGAGAGCAACTTCAAGCTGTTCTCGATCAGGCTTGTGTTGCTGGCGATTTCGAAAGATCTGATGTACAGACGCAGTCGATTTTTGAACGTTTCCACGGTAGCCGTTCCGTTTTTGTTGCAAAATAACAACTGACATGATTACCGAATATTACCAATTGAATCGGGACCAGTACGTTAAAAACTAACTAATAGTCAAAGTTAGACATCCAAATTTACCAAAATTGAAAATACGCAACCGGAAATGTATAACAGCCGATATTGAAGGACTCAGATTAGTTTGTGTAATGAAGTTGCTTAGATCTGAATTAAAAATTGCTTTTTTCCCTTGTTCTCTGTAAAAATTCTCTTTTTCCTTGCTTAGTCTAGTTGGTTAGGGTTCGGTAGCGACTTGATCTTTTACACGGAGGGTCGGCGCGTCTGCTAGGATTTGCAAACTTAGACACAGGAAGCCCAAAATGTGATTTATCCAAAATTGGGAATCCTTGTAGCCAACCCGGATGGGGTCCTG
>JASAND010016305.1:0-55261 GCA_030248195.1 Trissonchulus latispiculum | reverse complement strand
TTTTTTTTTCCGGTGTCATCTGTGGTAGCTCAACCGGCAACAAAACTTTTACCGTCGTTCGTAGAGCTCGTCCAAAACTACTAATTTTCAATTAAATTTTTCAGGAACTTTTACAACATTTTTGTTGCCAATCACCACAGCTGAACACTTCCAGCTCATTCAAATCTTCTTGCATGGAACTCGGCAAATCGATCGATAAAATTTCAAGTCCGCCAAGCGGTTTCCCGCCAGGATGTGCATCCAGGAGTGGGAGAACATGACCGCGAATTGGTTGCAACAACGGGCCAATATGCCAGAAAGTGCCACTTGCCGGGGAGAGTTGTGCAGCAATTTCATGTATCAAGTCGACTTCATCATGAATCAATTATGTTCTCGTCCGATCAGGCGGGAATGTGCTCCTAACTTGAACGGCTGCGTTAGCTTGAAAGCCGACAGAGGGAAAATATGGATATTTACCCAGAATTTCCATGCCATCGCGTCTCATTGACGACAATCCGGAATGTTCCTAAACTCGACAATCGGCAAATATTGCCGGCAAACCGGCTCGCCGACGCTGAGCGTGCCACCAAGACGCGGCCAAATCTGTGCACTTAAAATCGGGAAATTCTCGGCTGAGATCTACAAAAGCAATTCCGGAATGCGGAATTGCTCCATGACTCGATGGAGCGATTCTGATTCCCGTTTTTAAAAAAAATAAGCGCTTGCAGTTATCGGGGAATCTCCAAGTTGCTGGCAAGATCTTGCCGGAATGTTGTTTGAGACTCAGCTTGACTCTTCGTCGTTCAGGGAATCAGGCAGGCTTCCGGTAGTCGTAAATAATCGACCGTTCTCCGTTTGAACGTCAATACGACCACGTTTCGCCGCCTTTGGAGCGCGTTGATAGAAACACACTGCGGGAGCTCTAGCCGCCAGTGGTGCTCCGCTTGCTTTTCCGATTTGAAATAATCAGAAGTAGAAAGTTCGTAGTTTATGGTCCAAGCGGCCCCACATTTGCAGAGTCCCCACTACAAATTCTTCTCGTAGAGTCATGTTAAGAAGTACTGTTGTGGTGATTTAACATGATATTAGATGCACGGCGATGTATGCAGCGACGCGCTGCACAACACAGCAGTAGGGAGCACAAATGCTGCAAAATGCGATTCAAGAATTGCCGACAATCTAGGAAATGATATTATTGAAACCTTCTACGCTACTCACGGTCAGTTGCAGGATTGGCCTTACAGTTTTCAACCAGTCGTCGTGGCACCGTCGGCACCAACCGAGGGCTCGCTATGTCGCGCTGCTATGCGGGATTAAACATTTCCTCGTAAAACCGAAGATCCGCACGGAAAACGCTGCGCCTTCGCCGCAGGATCTCGCGAGGAAATGAGTACTCAACTCGAACCGTGCCGAATGGAATGTCGCATGAGAACAGTCCGCTGAAATGGCCATTGTCAGCCGCAGCTCAGCTCGGCGGGATTCGGGAGCGCGTCAAAACTCGGGTAACGATTCCAAAAAATTCTATGTAGTTTTTCTCGATTTGAAAACGTGGCGGAGGCGGAGATCACCGACAATTTCCGAGTACTGCAAGATGGTATTGCAGTTTTCCGTTACAGTACTCCACAACTTACCGTATTTACAGTACGGCATACCCAATGTACGTGGCAACACAACTCGCCAATGGAGGAAAGCTTATACGGCACGAGTTTTCTGTAGATGATTGCAACTTGGTTCATAGCTAATATCAGCAGTTTCCCCACCAAGTGTAACCAGATGAAAATTTTTACTGAAAATGAAGCGGTTGGTGTAATGGTTTTCAGCAAATTTCGACAGACCCATTTCCATGTAGTGCCGTGTTGCATTTTATGCAGCAATGTTACTGTAGCAACAGTAGCCCTACAAGAAACTAATATGTCGCAACTACTGTAGCCCGACAATTCGTAACGTGTTATCGACGGTGCTGTGTTGGAACAGACCAAAAATTGGCATTTCTACCATATTGGTTTGGTCAAAGGTAAGTCAGGTGACCTCGATAACTCTATGTGCGTCTAATTATAACAGCTCAAAACATAGCTCTATGTGAAAGTTGGGACTTAGAAATTTCTTTCCAAGCATGGACCAACTTTGCCGGCCTTGTGGCCAGACATTGAAAATCAGTCTTTTATACCAGTTTACACTCGTAGGTGTGACACAAAATGCTTAAAAATGTCAGTGTGTGGCAGTCAAGAAAGGAAAGAGTAGCTGCGATATCGGCATCTCAATATGTCCTTTCCGGAAAACACATCTTTTCAAATACTGCACAAAGTGCAATTTTTACCACAGAAAAACAGTGGATCAACTGTTCAGAAGCACAAAGTTGAAGTTTCATCAAAAACTTTGTACAGTTGTGTAGACTCACAAATCCCATCTCTACTTGATACCCATATTATGGGTCCACCCCCTCTATAATATTCTATGGATCTAGGAGCAAAAACCCATACTCGACCTATATATATGCAAATACAGTATATGTATTTTTCAAACTTACATCTAATATTATACGTAGATACACTTCCTAAGGGCAGTACTTCAACTAGCTACAACTGCTCTGAAATGAATATATCATAAGAGAACAAGTTGTAACATACGTAGCTGGTATCTAGCTAACATACAGTGGGTCGATGGGGACCGATGTGAGAGGGTGGGCGAAAGCGTGTGACGAGCAGCTCTGAAATGTCCCTCTTCGGCTCTCTCGGAAAATTTTTGCTGTTTGGAGTTTCCAGCAGTTTGTAAGAGCATCGCCTGATAATTTGGAGTGAACTTCGGAAATGAAGGTAAAACTTGCCATATATGGCGTTGCCCCGTCGCGGGTGTCGCTACTACCCCAAAACACACCTATGGGTGGGGGTGTGTGTATCCCCAATACCGGAGGGCAGACGGAGGTCAGTCTCGGAGGGGGGCGGAAAAAAAAATCTCTCAAATGTGCGTATGAAACATGAGGAACATCTTCAGTCTCCACCTAACTTTGGGACCCAAAACTTGAAGCTTAGGTCGATCCAGGATATGATGGGGGTACCGCCCCCTCCCCCCAGAATTGGGACCCCAAAAATGATCAAAAAATGCAGAAATTTCGGTACAAAAGTGCGTCTACAAAAAATCAAATCGAATTTTATGGCAATTTCGCAAATGAAGTCCGATCGAAAACTTTGCACCGTATGGTACGGCGAAAACTCTACATAGGTGCAAATCTGGTATCTGGCAAATCATACGGTATCTGGAACTGAATGCCTAGGGCCTGGGTCGGGGTCACGTGACTGACCAAAATTTTTATTTCGTCTCAGAAGCCTAAAACTCGCCTATATAGGTTTCGCGGGAATTCCAATTTGGGCAAATAGCTTTAGGTGCGGTAAGTTTTTGCCCAGATAGTGATCCTGACTTACTCGGGTCCGGGCCGGGTTCATCGGCCGGACCGTCCGTAAGTAAAGTTGAGGTAGCTAAAAACATGCTCGAGCAGGTTTTCCGTGGTTGAGCTCGAATTTGCGAGCTGGTTTTAAATTCAAAGTGGTTGCCCCAGGCATTTTACAAAAAGTTGATAGTGATTTTCTTTGTGAACTTGTTCACAAAAAATCACTCGCCGGTGGCGAACCCAGAGGACATGACAGGGAATCCAATATATGGTTGGATAGTTGAGCACATGCCACATGCATAATATGGGGTGGGCTGCGCAAAGTCCATAGTGAGTACTGTTACCTCGAATTTTGTCCGGAGTTGTCCGAGGTGGTCGACTAGTCGCCAGCCGGCAGCCAAACTACATAGTGGACCAGCTACCGCCTTTTCTCCGCCGCGGCTTGTGCCAGCCGTCTAGATGTGGGTGATTTTTGTGACTTTTCGGGGTGATTTTGTGAACCTTTTTTCGCTACGTAATTTTGTCCTTTTTCATCAAAACATAGTGTCAAAGTTTTAGGCGGTTTAGCTATTTTAAGTCAAAATTCAAAATTCATAGTTTAGCTATATAATTTTCTCGTAAGTTGTACTGTTGGGTCTCGGAGAGAGGCTGAAAGTAAGTTATGAGGTGGGCATGTCAAATTGGTCAATTTTTGCATAATTGTTTGCCGCCCATAGTAGCGCGTCTCGAGCTTTTGATTTTTAAAGTCGGTTTCAGCAAATTTGCGAATTTTCCCAGTTTTTGACCAAAATTTAGTTCGACCCCACCTGATTTTCCCGACCCCACTCCATATAGGTAGCACTTCCGGTTTCTTTCCTACAGGGGTATTGGGTCGCCCTCCAGGATTCGCCTCTAATTCATCGGCAAGACTTTTCTGGCTTCCCGCCGGATAATTCATTTTCTGGAAGTAAGTTGGTTTTTAAGTTTTAAATTTTTCAAAGAAATAAACATTTTAAAACAGCAGCAAAAAGTACATTTAGGTATTTTTCAAATTTTTCTTCCCCCCCCCCCCCCAAAATATCTGGGACTCGTGTTTGGGGAGTTGGTCTCAAATTGAAAATGGTGGTCCCCCCTAAAAATTCTTCCTACCCTCCTCAAATGATTTCAGACCCCCCTCCCCGCCAGTTCCCTACCTAAAATTTTTACCTAATGTTTCCAAACATTTGCAACTTGCTAGAATTGCCATTTCTGCTAAAAACCGCTGCTATAAAAATATCCGTCATTGAGGAAATTTTCTCAATTTTGTCTTATTTCGAAAATTTTCTACGACCCCCCCCCCCCCCCCCCCCCCCCCCCCCCCAACTTCAAAAAAATCTTACTTTTCAACTCTTACGTTTTTCCAAACTTCTCCCAAAATTTCTTCGGTAGGTCCCCACTTCACTTTTTTTGTTGTCACACTTATACCATATTACAGGTTTTAACGGGACTTACTTCCCCAAGTTTCCCAACATCAATTTCTACTAGATTTTGGATTATCTCTCACTTTAGAGCACAATTTCAATTTCCAGAAAACAATTAGAAATAAAATAATTTTTCCTGATTAATTTTCTTAATTGTTTTCGTTTTTCTACGAAATTTTCTTTTTCTAATTTTTTTTCTAAATGATGTTTCCAAAAATTAGAAATCAGAAAATCTAATATCTCAAATTGTTTTTTTAAATGTTTTCTCTGAAGGAGAAAAACAATTTGAAAAGAATCCAAATATTTTCTCTAATTGATAACGAAAAAATCGGCATGTTACTTTCCAATTGTTTCTTAATTGAGTAACTGCAACATGAATATTTATTTTGTTTCAATTGTTTGGTTTTTCATGCAATTTCAACAATTAGGTTTTGTTGGGATAAATGTGCCTTTAATGCAGGTTTGCACATGCCATGTATAGAGTGAGGAGGAGAGTGTTCTGTTTTATTTTTATAGATATCAGCCTACGTTGTGTGCTCATTTTTACTGCATGGGGTTGCCTGTAGTCTGTTACTTGTTACTAACAAGATCATGGGTATATATTTATTCAGTTCATCAGTCTGTGTAGCTGCCTCCTTCCAAAGTTTAGGAAATGTATTGAAGTTTATTGATCTGTTTCTCAGGTACAACATATATGCTTTTTAAAAAAATATAGTTGCAATATGTGATACAAGTAAGGAAAGAATGCAAATTCAAGTTTGGCTATATCTGGCCTTTTGTTTAAGCAAAATGAAACTGTTCATGCCATATATATGTACGTATGAAGAAGTCATTATGAATTCTACAGTTGGTGAGAATGTTCTCGACAAACCGATGAGCACGTGTCGGCGGTACACCTGCATCTAAAAATATCAATATTTGCAAAATGTGATGGTTTAAAATACTGTGTATTTACACTGACGACATTGAAAAATTAATAACAACTATTACGAGAACGTATTCAAAATTTCAGTATTTATTGGCCAAACCGTGCTGTAGGTTCGTTCACCGTGAGCACATCTTCTGTGAAATAACCGGCACGGGCAGTGGGGTGACCTCGAAGATGCAGAGGCAAAAACCATAAAAATTCTGGCAATTTCATAACCGTACATTTACGGTAATGGGTACGCATCGATTTTTCGGCAACACATTTTTGCCTAAAAATGTCAAGAATTTTAAAAAATTTGTTCAGTTCTTCAGTATGTGCCAGGAAGACCGGTTTGCCGAAAACAAAAATTTCCTTCAACTCAGCTCCAAAATTCCCGCCAAATTTTCATATTTGACGTTTTCATATGAAAATATATATGGGTCTTGGGGGGGGGGGGGGGGGGGGGGGGGGGGGGGTGCCAATTTTGGGTGCCAAAAATTTCCCGCCTTGAGGCAGAAAATTAAATTTGCCGATTTTTGGTCAAATTTGTCAAAAATTTCCGGCAAAAGTTTTCCGGCAAATTTTCCGGCAAATTTTCCATTGTCCCAATTTTTATCAGTTATACAGTACATACAAGTTTTTAGCGATTTTCTGGATCCCCCCCCGCGGAGGGCTCCTCCCCACTCAGGTTTCAGAGCCCAGCTCAGTAGTTCAGGGTGCACTTCTAACCCACATGTTGTGAGTTGGGACAAAATTTTCAGTCCCGGATTCCGTGTGTTTTCATATATATATATATATATATATATATATATATATATTACATATGTATAGCGCGGAAAAACTACCCTGGAGGGTGTGTTGTTGTAGGTCCCGCTGCCTCTCATAAATTTTGGGACTGAAAATTTTGGAATTTTTGGTCCCAACTCACAACATGTGGGTTAGAGGGGGTCACCCCTGAACTACTGAAACTGGGCTTTTTCTAGGCGAAAAAAGTGGGGGTGGGGAGAGCGGGGGGGGGGGGAGCCCTCCCAATACCCAAAAGTGGGGGGGGGGGATCCAAAGTGGTCTAAAAACGCTAAAAACGCAGTAACATAGCCAGATTTCTACATATATTACTGCTATAACTATTCTAAAAGTGCTCAAAAATCGAGGTTGAGCACCAAAATAGACAATTTTTGACAAATTTTGGCCGGAAAAAAATTTTTCCATTTCCGACGCCGGGAAATTTTTTGACAAATTTTGACCAAAAATCCTTAAAATTTGGCATTTTCTGGGCACCTCAAGGTGAGTGGGGGGGGGGAGCCCAAAAAAGTGGGGGTGGGGCCGAGTGGGGGGGGGAAGGGGTCGAGTGGGGGGCGCCATCCCCCCCCATTAAAAAAGCCCAGGAAAAGACCCATATATGTATACATAGCTATGGCAGATCCAGGATTTCGTGACGGGGGGAGGTAAAATATTTCCAGCAGGGGGTCTGGGGGGGCGGAGCCCCCAAAAGTTGAAGAAATTTTTTGTTTTT
Source organism: Trissonchulus latispiculum (assembly GCA_030248195.1). Taxonomy (NCBI): domain Eukaryota; kingdom Metazoa; phylum Nematoda; class Enoplea; order Enoplida; family Ironidae; genus Trissonchulus; species Trissonchulus latispiculum. The sequence goes on along the minus strand of JASAND010016305.1, from coordinate 48,038 downwards.
GCAATAAAACCGGTCTTCGGATCTTTAATTCTTTTTATACTGAAGAACTGAACAAATTTTTTAAAATTCTTGACATTTTTAGGCAAAAATGGTAATTTTCTCCGAAAAATCGGATGCATTTCAAGCTTATTCTTCACAAATGCAATAAATATGCGGTTAAAAATGAGAAAATTCGCGCCGAAGGCCCGAAATTTTATGGTTTTTTGCCCTTTTTCCTCTTTCCTTAATTTCTCCTATCTTCGAATCGCGACGGGGGGGGCCGCCCGCCCCCCCCCCCCCCCGCTGCCCGTGGTACATAGCCCAAAAAGGATTACAGTTTCACAGAGGATATGTCTTCACGATGGTGTATGCAATTTTTAACTAAAATAGGTACGGTTTGGCTAATAGGTACTAATTTGGTACGGTACGGTTTAAAAATTTTCGAAAATTTGGCTGTGTAGTTTGTTGTGTAAATTAGTTTTTCAATGTGTCAATTTATTTTTTTGTGTAAATACACAGTATTTTAAACAAAAAATCCTGTTTTGCAAAAATATTGATATTTTTAGATGCAGATGTACTAAAAATGACCCGCGTTTTTCCCGCATTGGGTTTTTCTCATCGGTTTGGTCGAAAATTTCTCACCAACCGTAACTGTTAGAGAGATGTTTTATGGCTCATTTTGAAGCTCTTCGCAAGGACTCATACGTACATATATATATTTATCGTTAGATTTTCGAACTGCCGCTTAATAAAAAGGTAGATATAGCCAAACTTCGAAATTTTGGGCCGATATTTCCCGCCGCGCTATATACACGCATATTGCAACTCTATTTTTAAAAAATATTTACATGACTTAAGACTTTATATGTTTGCTTAATAAAACCTGAGAAACGGAATCAATAAACGCCAGGCAAAGGTTACGACCCTCTAAACTTTGGAAGGAGCCCCTTCCCGCAGACTGATAATTTTGAATAAATATATACCCGTTGATCTTGTTAAACACCATGCTGAAATAACAAAACTGCAAACATTTACATACCCAGTAAAAACAAATTTTCGCAACATTGCAAACGACTAAATATATATACATAAGAGCAGTATATATATATACATAGCGTATTTAAACTAAAAATGCAATTTCTGCATTATGGTTGACGAAATTTTTTACGACGACCCCCCACAGCGGATCCCATCCAACCAAAACCTGAGCCAATACTACGCACTTTTGACAAATTAAATATAAGAATCGGGTTGGGCTAGCATGAAAAACTCATTTAGACAGCAAACAGTGAAACAAAATAAATATATATTCATGGTACTTTGCGAGTTAGAAAACAATTAGAAAACAATTGGAAAAATATTCATATTTTCAATTTTTTCTAATTGGATATCAATTAGAAAACAATTAGAAAAATATTTGAATTCTTTTCAAATTGTTTTCTCCTCAGGAAAACATTTAAAAACAATTTGTAGATATTAAATCGATTTCGTTTTCTAATTGATTTCTAATTTGGAAATCATTTAGAAAAAAATTAGAAAAAAATTTCGTAATGTAGAAAACAATTAGAAAACAATCAGAAAAAATTATTTTATTTCTAATTGTTTTCTGGAAATGGGCTTCGTGTGGGGGTTCGGGGGGGGTAACCAAAAGTGGGGGGAGGGATAGTCCAAAAATCTGGGGGGGGGGGGTAAAGTTGGTCGAAAATTTTGGGGGGGAGTACCCCCCCCCCTGGGGAAACTATGGGGAGGGGGCCCCCAAACCAAGTCCCCGTTACACCTATGGCTATGGGCATAGGTGTGGCTGGCGAAAAAAGTGGGGGTGGGGGTTCAGAAAAAAGTAGGGAGGGGGGTTTGGCGAAAAAAGGGGGGGTTCGCGAAAAGTCGATTTGGGGATAGGGGTGAGAAAAATTTTCTAGGGGGGGGTCGGCGAAAAATTTCGAAAAAAGTCGGTTTTTCGTTAAAAAATTGAAAAATTTCCTCAATGACAGCTATTTTTATATAACGGTTTTTAGCTTAAGTAAGCGAATTCTAGCAAGTTTTCGCAAATGTTTGGAAACATTTCGAATTTTTAGGTAAAAATGTTCAAAAATTTAGGTAGGGGTTTGAAAATTTTTAGGGGGAGGGGTCTGAAAAAATCGATTTGGGGGGAGGGGTAGGAAAAAATTTTTAGGTGTTGTTAGCGTCCCCTCAATTTGGGGACTGGCTTTTTCCTAGGCAAAAATTTATGGGGGGGGTTCCCACCCAGGTCTTGGGGGGGGGTGGGAAAAATTTTTGAAAAAATGCCTAAAAATAGCTATTTTTTGCTGCTGAGCTAAAAAATTAACTATTTTTAACGTAAATTTAAGCTTAAAATAGCTAAAAAATGCTTCAAAATGGGTAAAAATCCGGCGAAGCCGGAAAATTTTTTCAAAATTTGCCCTCAAAGCCCTATTTTCCGAGCACTTTTGCGTGGGGGGGTTCTGGGGGGAGGAAGGCCCGAATCCTGGGGGGGGCGACCCAAGTCTGGGGGGGGGGCCCACCCCCCCCCCCCCCTGTAGGAAAAAGCCAGGGGGGGAGGCCCCCCCCCGCTAACACACCTATATATGCCTATGGGTGGGGTCCGGAAAAATCGAATTTGGGGTCGGGCAAAAAATTTTTGGTCAAAAATAAGGAAAAATTCGCAAATTTGCTAAAAAACATTTCCAACTAAAAATCAAAAATATTTCTTCGTTTTACTGTACTCGGAGCTGTACTGTATGGGGGTACTCCCCCCAAAATTGACCAATTTTACACACTCCCAGAATTTTTGACATACCCACCCTCCTCCAACTTTACTTTCAGCTACCCCCCCTCCCCCTCTCCGAACCCCCAGCAATTTATAACCCAGAGAATTATATAGCTAAACTAGCCAAAAAGTTTTTGAATTTTGACTTAAAATCACTTTAAACCGTTGCTAAACCGCCTAAAACGCTAAAAACAGGCCTTGTTTTGATGAAAAAAGGACTAAATTACGTATAGCAAGGTTCACAAAAAAATCACCCCGAAAAGTCACAAAAAATCACCCATCTAGACGGCTAACAGCAAGCCGCAGCCGGAAAACTTTTTGCATGGTAATAGCCACAAGTCCCCACCCTAACATATGTAAGTTTGGCTGCCGAGGTACAACTCCTCCGACTAGGGTGCCCAAAATAGTCGACCCACCCAAAATCGGACCCTCGGACAACTCCGGACCAAAATTGAAATTTTTGCTGGTACTCACTATGGACTTTGCGCAGCTACCCCATATTATGCATGTGGCATGTCCTAACTCTAAGCTATCCAACCATATATTGGATTCCCTGTCATGTCCTCTGGGTTCGCCACCGGCGGGTGATTTTTTTTGTGAACAAGTTCACAAAAGAAAAATCACTATCAACTTTTTGTAAAATGCCTCTGGGGCAACCGCTAGGGTAAAACTAATGCCAAATTCGAGCTCAGCCACCCGGAAAACCTATATAGAGCATGTTTTAGCTACCTCAACCCCCTTCTGGCGGACGGTCCGGCCGATGGACCCGGCCCGGACCCAGGGGATGGTCAGGATCACCTATCTGGGCAAAAGCTACCTGCTACCTAAAAACTATTGCCAAATTTGAATTCTACGCACCGAAAAACCTATATAGGCGAGTTTTTAGGCTTCTGAGACCTTGAAATAAAATTTTTGGTCAGTCACGTGACCCCGACCCAGGTCACGTGACCCTAGGCATTCCAGTTCCAGATACCGTATGATTTGCCAGATACCAGATTTGCACCCTATGTAGAGGGGTCACTGCCGTACCATACGTACCAAAAGTTTTTCGATCGGACTTCATTTGCGAAATTGCCAGCAAAAATTCGATTTTTGATTTTTTTGTGAACCTTGCTGTACCGAAATTTCTGCATTTTTTGATCATTTTTTGAAATCCCTGAGGTCCCAATTCTGGGGGGAGGGGGGCGGTTGGTGGGGGTACCCCCATCATATTTCTTGGGTCGACCACCAAACTTCCAAGATTTACCCCCCCCCAGACCCAAAGTTCCAGGGTAACTATGGTGGGGGCCCCCACCAAATCGGGAAATCTTCCGTTCCTCTAATTTCATGTTTTCGCTAATCCCACACAGTTTCCTTTGGGGGGCGGGGGGTTCAACCCATTCAATTTTTCTACCAAATTCCTCCCCCCCCGCCAGAATTTTTGACACACCCTCTCTCAACTTCCGTCTGCCCACCTCCGGTTTGTGGGGGCCAACTTTCGTCTACCACCCACCCATAGGTGTGTTTGGGGTGAGGGCAGTAGCGGCACCAGGATTTTTTGACGGGGGGCCCGACCCAAAAATCCAGCGACCTTTCTTGGGAAATCCGAAATTTTTGCCAAATTTTAGCAAGTTTTACCTTCATTTTCCAAAAAGTTCCTCAAATTTATCAAAACTTTTACGATTTCTTTCTTACAAATTTCTTAAAACGCTCAAACTATGCATAAACAGCAAAAAAATTTTTCCAGGGAGGGCCCCGACTGGGCCCGGGGGGTTCCAAAACGATTCCAAAACAAGTTTTTCGTCGATCTCCCTTTCGAAAATTTTTCATACCCTTCTCACATCGATTTTTTCCCGACCCCCTCCCCCATGTTACTATATGTTAGCTAGACCATACCACCGCCAGCCACACGTATGGTACAAGCGTTCATATGTTGCATGGTATATATTCATTTCAGAGCTAGTTGTTATGGTGTTAGCAGAGCTTGGACGGAAGATCACCAATGCCCTTAGGGGCCTCAGCAATGCAACCATAATTAACCAAGATGTAAGTTGCAAGCGTAGCATATTTGCATGTCTTTATACATTACATTTATGTATTTACATATATAGGTCGTGAGGGGGTCCTCAATGGATTTTGCTCTGAACTTTACCTGCCCTAGATCCATAGAACTCATTATAGGGGGTGGGCGAGAGCAACCCCCTATAATATGGGTATCAAATGCGATGCGCGGCCCTTGGAGACCCGTTCTAGCACCGTGCCAGCTCAATACTGAACGAAACTCAGGAAGTTTGGCATTGTTGGAATCTACACGACGACTACAACAAGTTACAAAAAAGTTTTGGTCAAAATTTTCAACTTTGAAAATTTTCGCTACCGGACAAGTTAGGTCCGTTTGTTTTTTCTGTGTTAGTCGCGCTTGGAAAAGGGTTACTTTGTGCAGAGGTATTTGAAAGATGTGGACGTTTTCAGCCGGAAAGGTTTATATTTTCTGAATGCCGATATGGTCCCATGTGCCCCGCGCTATATTTTTTCGCTGCCTGGCCCGGCATGCCACGATTGGCCTGACGGCGTTTTTGGCCAAAAAGCGGCCATTTTGTGTCACACCTACTGTGCTCAGGGAACAAGCTAGAGAGACGCGGCTTGTTGCATAAGAAACTTTTGGATGGGTAGCGTGTCATAACGAGGGCGATTTTCGATATCTGGCCAGGATCGTTCAGGCGGCCGGCCCAAAGTTGGTCCGGCCAAATGGCCATTTTGGAAAAATTTCTAAGTCCCAACTCCACAGAAAATAGACATAAATATGCCTAAATATGCTGTTTTGGGCCATTTATATAGTGGGACGCACATAAGGGTTATCGGGGTCGCTGAACACGATGAGCATAGTTGCAGCGCTGCGGGGTGCTGCTATCGTGCTGTACTGTTACGCGGCAACCACAGCACGGCTGTAGAAAATATTAAACGTTGTAACAATTGCATCGATAGTTAGGGGAAACCACAGTTGTGTTGGTCAGTGCATTCTCCCGCTTCCACCGTGCGGAAGGTGCTGTTCCAAACACAGCACCGTCGATAACATGCTATTGATGCGTTACAGGTTGTCGAACATGCAGATAGTTTGCGACATGGCAAACTATTATACATAAGTTTCTAACACACGTTGCAACGTTACTGTGTGGCTGCGCTACAGTAACGTGCTGCATAAATGCAGCACGGCCTGTAACCAACTGTAGATAGGTCGCAATCGTCCGAAATTTTGCAGGCAAATGCAGAAAAGCATTACCAATAGTATCAGGAAAGGTTCCTTCATTTTCAGTAAAGTTTTCATCTGGTTACGCTGTAGTAGAGTGCTGCTGAAGTACAGCACGGCCTGTAATTAGCTATAGATAAGTTGCAATCGTCTGAATTTTTGCATATAACTGCAGAAGAGCTTTAGAAATCGTGCCGTATAAGCTTCCTCCATTGGCAGTATTGTTTGCATCTGGTTGCGCTGCATTAGTGCTTCTGAAGTGCAGCACAGCATATAACTAACTATAGATAAGTTGCAATCGTCTGAAATTTTGCATTTAACGGCAGAAGAGCAAATCATGTACTTGTACTTGGTCACCATTATCTTCGCCACGAAGACATCGGTGGCCTTCGGTTAGCCTTAGATGTGATCTCCTTCCACTGAGCTCTGTCCGTTGCCAGTGTTTTTACAGTGTCCCTCCAGTCGAAGCGACCTATAGAGTACAAGGCCATAGGATTTTTTAGATCGTTGCGGACATTTTGCTCCCAGGTCTGGCGTGGCCGGCCTCGTCTCATCCGCCAGGCCGGCGGAATGGCGGCAAAGAATGATCTTGTTGGGAGGCGGCTGTCATCCATTCGCGCAACATGACCCAGCCATTTCAGGCGGTTTGTTCTCATGCGACATTCCATTGGAGTTCTATTTCCGGCACGGTCTCTCAGTTCGGAGTTGGTAACTCGATCCTCGCGAGACAATCCCAGAATACGGCGAAGGCAGCTGTTTTCAAACACCTCCAGCATGCGGATATCAGTTTTACGAAGGGGAGTAGTCTCTAATCCATATAGCAGCACTGACATAACCATACTGTCGAAAACCCTCAGTTTGGTGCGCACAGAAATTTCTCGACGGTGCCACAGGCATTTGCCAAGCTGGTTGAAAACGCTTAAGGCTTTACCAATCCTGCACTTAATTTCTGTCATTGGCGAACCGTCAGCCGCAATTTGGCTTCCGAGATAAGGAAAGGTTTCTACTCCTTCAATAATATCATTTCCTACCGTTAGATCATCAGTAAGGGCAGTTGACGAGATGTACTTGCATTTTGCAGCGTTTAATTTCAGCCCAACCGGTTCACTATGCAGTACAACGGTGTTGATCAATCGCTGCATATCATTTGCATTATCCGCCAGCATCGCAATATCATCAGCATATTCCAAATCGGCGATTAAATCGTTTTCACAGATGTTTACACCGTCTTCTGGCTGGACACTCTTAGACATGACTCGATCTACGGCGAGAAGGAACAATAGTGGGGATAGGACATCTCCCTGTCTTACACCGGTTGTTACGGTAAATGGTTCGCTTAGTTCACCGTAAACACGAACTCTCGTTGTTGAGTCGTTGTACATGTTCCTAATCAGGTTAACGTAAGTAGCTGGAACGCCGCTGGCAGCTAGAAGCTTCCACAGTGTGTTTCTATCAACACTATCAAAGGCGGCGGAGAAGTCAAGAAAGGCAGCAATAGTAGGCTGGTCGTATTGATGACGACGTTCAAGTATTTGACGGAGGGCAAAAATTTGATCGATTGTTCCACGACCTTTACGGAAGCCTGCCTGATTTTCCCTGGCGGCAGAGTCCAGTTCAGAGCTGAGTCTCTCCAAAATAACAATTGACAAGATCTTGCCAGCAACTGGAAGTAAGGAGATTCCCCGATAACTTTTGCACAAGCGCTTATCTCCTTTTTTAAAAACAGGAATCAAAATCGCTTCCTGCCATCTTTTCGGGGTCTTTCCGTTGCGCCACACAGTCTGGAACAGTTCCGCTAATTTCGGAGCTATAATGTGAGCTGCCGCTTTGTAGATCTCGGCCGGGAGTCCATCCGGCCCGGCTGCTTTCCCCCGTTTCAAGGCGTTGATAGCCTTAAGGATCTCTTCCTGGGTTGGTGGGTGGATGGCAATATTGCCGTTTGGCTGCGCATTGTTTGATAGCACCTCCAGCTCAGCGTCAGCTCTACCCGGGGCGGGTCGGTTTAGCAGCTGTGAGTAATATTTTGCCCATTGTCGCAGTCGTTCGGGTTTAGAACGAATAGATTGGCCGCTGTCGTCCAATATGGACTCACTGACAGTAGCTCTGCGACCAGTAGCGTCTCTTAATAAGGAAAATAGTTTTCTGGAGTTGCCGCAAGCGGCGGCTCGCTCCATATTTTCCGCCGCCGTTCTCCACATATTTTCTCTGTCAGCTTTCAAGCTAGCACGCAGCCGTTTGGTTAATTCCTTCCTTTTCCAGGGATTAGGGGCATTCCGCTTCTGATAGGGACATAGTTGATTCGCTCAAAGGAATTGTCCGTGGTTTCGGGGGTCGGTAGCCGAGGACTTCTTTGGCAGTTTCCTGCAGTGCTGCTTCCATGGAGTTCCAAGCTTCGTTTGGATCTTCCATGTTACCCAGCACGCTGAATCGGTTGCTCAACTTGATAGTGAAGTTGTGCTGTACAACTCTACTGGCAAGGAGGTCAACGTTTAGTTTCTTCTGGCATGAGTAACGTTGTTGCGATGATCTCAGCCGCAGTTTAAGTCGACATAGCACCAATTCATGATCGCTGGGCAAGCTGGTCCCGCGTCGGACTCGCACATCCTGAACTGAGGAAGCCCATCTTTGGCGGACTAGTACAAAGTCGATCAGTTTTCTTGAGTTTCCAGCATTACTGTACCAGGTGAGACGGTGGCTGGGCTTATGCTGAAAGAAGGTGTTCATCACTTTTAGTTGGTAGTTGGCAGCAAAGCTAACTAGGCGGAGACCATTGTCGTTCATACTTCCACTGCCAAAGCACCCGATGGTATGTTCCCATCCAGATCTGTCTGTGCCAACTTCCGCATTGAAATCGCCGCAAATTAATAGTATGTCGGATCTGGGGCAGTTTTGGACAATGCTGCTGAGCTGGTGGTAAAAGGAATTTTTGGAAAAAGGGTCCGATATCTCAGTCGGGGAGTAGCAGGCTACCACAGATACATTGTGGAACTGGCCTCGGAAACGGGCAACCATTATCCTTTCGTTGATGGATTCAACACTTATGGTAGCTTTTGCTACTCTGTCCGAGATAACTATAGCAACGCCTTCCGTCTTGTTTGTGTCGTGCCCACTGTGATGTATGGTGTAGCTTCCGTTGTCGGCTCTGATTCGCACTGACCCGATGTTAGGAATTCTTGCTTCGGTGATGCAGGCGATATCTATTTGCAGATTCTCTAAATCACGCACAAGCAGATGTTGACGGTCAGGGGACGAAATGCTGTTCACATTCCAGGTAGCCAATCTCATTTCATCATCAGTAGTTATTACCCGAGGATTGTCTTGAGTCATTAAATTAAGGAGATGATTAGTTACAAGTTGATCTTCTTCCGTAAAGCCTTCAAAGTTACTGTTTGTAGAAAGATTCAAAATATCCATATAGCATAAAGCCTCAGGGAAAAGGAAGGGACCGCCAAGTGGAGCCCTGGAACGGGTTTCCTTCATGCCGTATAAGTTTCCTTCATTGGCAGTATACTTTGCATCCGGTTGCGCTGCAGTGAGTGCTGCTGAAATATATACAGCAAAACAGATAACTTTCTCCAACTTCTTAAAATATTTGTATTTTGTACTGGATGAGGGTGTTTCTGCCAAAATCGAGAAAATGGGAGAATTTTGTACTTTTCAAGCTTCTCTGTTCTACGGGTTCGGTTGAAGATTAATTATTAGCTGAATTTTTAAAGTTTCTTTCATAAAGGTGTAACATTTTTACTTAAGTTTTACTGAGAATCTTAAAATGAAATAGGACAAGAATACAAATGCTCCGGTGGAGCATGAAAAATGCATTATGGGTGACATTAGGCGTTAAGCGGACAGAGAACTAGGTTTTAAAACGTTAATATGGGGGGCAGGTTGTAAATGCCAGGAGGACTAGCTTAAAAGCGCACTATATAATATGGACCAGCTTCGCTGAACAACCCATACGTATTCGCGAACACTCATGCTCCACGTTTATTGGCACAAGCTATAAATTAGTCAGCTTTCCAGGCTTGCCTGGAATATATATAGTGATGCACCGAGGCCTGGCCCCGGCTCCGGCCTTGGTACCGACCGGGGCCACAAATTAGCAAAATTTTGTAAATTTTTGACATTTTTTGACCAAAATTTTGAATTTCCGAATGTCAAAAAGTGTTCCAAAGCGTTTGTTTTCCAGCCGACATGAATGAAAACAACGATAGTAACGTTTGTATATCAAAAATTATTGCAACATTTAAATTTTCAAGAAAATTTTTGAAAATTTTCGATTTGGATTCTAAATTTCCATGCCCCGCCCCGGTACCGGGGCCAAGGTGGCCCCGGCCCCGGCAGTGGCGGCCCCGGTGCATCTGTAATATATACGTATATACTGCAAAGTCAAGGACTAGCGGATTAACCAAAACCCGGCCTACATGACATGCGTTGGTTTGCAAGTGAAACCATATTGTAATGTGGTGTAGCGATTTTTGAATGCATATAAATTATATATATATAATTTACGTACACATCATGTTTGATGTTGGCAAAGAATTTTGCGTAGTTTCAGTGAAGCATATATATAGTATAATCACTAGCGTAGATATATACGGGGGGTGGGGGGCGCCGCCCCGAAATAGTTTCGACCCTTGGAAAAAATTGGGCGAAAGAAAAATTTTACAACTAAATGCATGCTCCCGTATGTTAGATACTGCCTTTTTTGTATAATCGTATGTACTGCAATTTTATTGTTATCTGCGTTGTGCTTAGTGCTCCCCCACTTATCCTTTTTGGCCTAGGGAAACCCTTCGTAGTCTGAGTTTTCGAACAAGGCAGTAGAAATAGAAAATAGCCACTAGAAAGTGCAAAATTTTGTAAGAAATTTATATGTATTCTGCGTAAAGAATTACACGTTTCCATGGCGTTCAAATGAAAAATTTCAACTTCTGGGGGGCTCTGCCCCCCGAGCCCCCCCGATTTGAATGTTAACGTATATAATAGAGGTCGGGGGAAAAACCAAGGTAGTCACTTTTTGTCTCTGCAGAACTACTCCGTGGAGCAATCCGGCTATAAATTGTTTTCTTATCAAGCCCTGTCTAGACTGTTATATATATTTTGGTATACAAGTAACAAAAATGCTCCGCACAAAAGGGGATAATATGTGTGTTGGGCCTATGTCTGTCGTTTAAATTCCGGTTGAGAAAGCAAGTATATAAATCCGACATAGCAAGTTTGGGTGGGTGGTTCTATGGCGAAAGTTGTTCAGTTCGATGCGGGCCTTCAATTGACTCGAAATTTGACCACTTTAGAAAATTTTAATTTTTGACCCAAAATCGCCTAAGTCCCCACCCCACCCCACCACAGGCCTCTACAGCCACTTTAGGTACGCACTTCTATGACAAAAGTTGCTCAGTTCGATGCGGGCTTTCATTTGGTACCAAATTTGACCACTTTTGAAAATTTTAATTTTTGACCCAAAATCGCCTAAGTCCCCACCCCACCCCACCACAGGCCTCTACAGCCACTTTAGGTACGCACTTCTATGACAAAAGTTGCTCAGTTCGATGCGGGCTTTCATTTGGTACCAAATTCTGGCATTTTTTTAGGGTTTTGAAAGTGGGGGGGGGCTTGGCCCCCCCCCCCTAGGGAGGGGGAAGGGGGGGGGGGGGGGCTTCCGAAAAGTGGGGGGGGGGGCGAGTCCAAGGTATAAAATACCAAAATTTTTAGCGAAAAATTAGCATTTTTTAGGTAAAAACACAAAAAAATCGCTGTTTTTAACCTTAAAATTAACTTATAAGTCCATAAATTAGCTAAAAATTGAGAAAATTTTTGAAAATTTGGCCTCAAAAACCTAATTTTTCGACACTTTTGGGCGACCCCCAAAAAAGTGGGGGGGGGCTTGCCGAAAAGTGGGGGGGATGAAAGTGGGGGGGCTCCGAAAAGTAGAGGGGGGAACCGAAAAGTGGGGGGCCCCCCCCCCACCCCCCCCCCACTAAAAAAATGCCAGAAATTTGACCACTTTTGAAAATTTTAATTTTTGACCCAAAATCGCCTAAGTCCCCACCCCACCCCACCACAGCCCTCTACAGCCACTTTAGGTACGCACTTCTATGACAAAAGTTGTTCAGCTCACTTAGGGCTTTCATTTGGTACCAAATTTGACCACTTTGAAAAATTTTATTTTTGACCACTTGACCCCCTAACCGATTTACCCTTCAAACGGCAAAGTGGAGCCAGTCCAGCAAAATGTGTGGGTCGGACGGCAAAACGGACTCCGGGAATGAGCTGGGCGCACCAGAAAACCTCTATGGACAAAGTTTTGAGAGGCCATGCACAGTCCTAGATGGTGTTCTTGGAAGTCGGTACCGACTTGACCTTCCCGACAGCAAAGTGGAACCAGCCCAGAAATATGAGTGGGTCCGACGGCAAAACTGCTTACGGGAATCAATTCGCCGTGCCAGAAAACCTTTGTATGAAAGAATTGAGCTTTCTAAGTTGAATACACAGCGAGAAATTTCGATTTTTCATTTTTCAAATTTTCACCATTTTTAACATGCCACTGTGGTCGCATGGGAAGTGATTGAGAAACGAGACTTAGCTATTTAGTTAGTTCAATATATGTAGTTTCTGAATATAAAAAGAAATCGGCTCCAGCTCTTAACGTTCGAGCTGCGCAGCGACCACAAAAATGGTCACTTTTCGCTCTGAGCCGACTTTGCGGCGCCGCTGCGGCGCTGTGGCGCACCTGCGGCGCAAAAAAAAGTAGCGATTCTTAAATGGCGCATGGGGTACTACCAGACCCTATACCCCTTTAGGTCCGGCCTCCGCTGCAGATTACGTGAAAGAGGCGGAAAGTCAGGGCAATACGACCATTAAATAGGAGAAACCGGAAAAAAGAAAAAAACATCGCCGCCATAACCGGTCCGGGGCGCAACTTTTTAACGGAAAGTGATACGGGGCTGAAACTTCGCACACATACTAAACTCGATGTGCTCTACAATTTGCGCATGAAATCTGCGCAGGATCTGCGCAGGATTTTGCTCAGCCTCTGCGCAGCTTATTTTACGGTGTCTCCAGGGACTTTTGACACATATTATAGGGGTCGCTGCCGCGACCCCTATGATAAATCGCCTCTCTAGGCCCTGTCGTTAATTAGTAATTAACGGTTAATTAGCCGGGGTAAAAAACCAATGGCGGGAAAAAACCAACCGATGGGAAAAAACCAACCCCAATATTCGGCCAGGGTTACTAATTTTAGCGATTTTATGCATGCGACGGGTAAAATCGGCGTCGCTGACTTCATATCTGTAGTTATTTTTGCTATATTCCTTATAACAAGTGAGAAAATCAAACATCAAGATTTGCAGCATCAACTGGCTAGGTTTCGTCAAATTTGCCAGTTTCTATGTTAAAATGCAAAAATTTGTAAATCTTTTGAAATTCGATGAAATAAAATAAAATAAATGTTGTTTCAGTGCTTTTTCGCGTATTTCTTTATCTCAGAGTACATTTTGACCACTTTAGCTGAGCCAAACAGTCGATCCGCCGAAATGAGGTTTTTACCGGCTAGCACAAAATTCCAAAGTCCAAATGCTAGTTTGAGCTATTCACGTGAAAGAGCGCATTATACTTGCTATGTGAATGGCTTTTGAGCACCTAATAACCATTGTTCGGAGTTTGGCAGCAAAAGCAAAAATTGGTTTTTTGCCACCCCTTGGTTTTATTTTCCCATTTTTCATTTTTTAAAATTCTGTTGGCAGCTTGCCAAGCGTCGGAGGAAGACGAGACCGACATTTTTGGAAAGAGCACATGTTGTTTTCATAGAAACCATTAAAAGTTATTATCTAACTACTATGGAAAATTTTCTACAGGTATTCAAAAATAGGTAAATTTTGAATTTTGGGGGGTCAAAAATGCCAAAATTTTCAAAATGTCAAAAAAATGTTCAAAAGTGATCCGATTTTGCTCAAATTTAATGTGGTAGGTGGGATGGGTCCTGCCAACTTGCACGCCAAATTTGAGCCCGCTAGCTCATCCCCATCGGCCAAACGGGGGGTTGGTTTTTTCCCCCACCACTTGCGGGTTGGTTTTTTTCCCCGACCTCTATATATATACCTCCCGCTTTTTAACAACTTTCAACCGTGAACTAGGGAAAAGTTTAAAATTAATAGGTCTGCGTACAGCACGCTACATAGCGTACTGTGCATAACTCGGTGCTCGGACAGTTCCTACTTTCTTAGTTTCTTCCTACTTTTTCTTTTGTTCCTACTTTTTTCCTAGTTTAGGTCAAAAATTCCTACTTTTTTCTTGTGAAAGACTAAATCGGCCTGATTTGACAGAAAAGTTTCCAAACAAATCGCTGACTTTATTAATTTGGAAATAATCTGCAGTTTGTTTTGCTATATATATTCCTTACAATAAGGGAGCTAATCAAACATAAAAATATGCAGCAACAATCCCAATTGACTAACTTTCATCGGTTTTGCCAGTTTCTGTGGTAAAATTCAGATTTCATAAATTTTACAGCAGAGTGCTATTTGGCTTGTATATACACGTTGGCTTAGCTAAAAAGTGGGATCTTATTAAAGCTACGTATATACCTCCCAGGTCCAAATTTCGCATATGACAAAATTCGATAACTTGCCTGCAAAATCGATTGTGAAGCCTGAAAATTCCTACTATTTTTGTTTAAAATTACTACTTTTTGTTCCTACTTTTTTGAAAAATTGTTCCTACTTTTCCCAAATCGTCATGTCCGAGGCCTGTTAACTTGTTGTGAAAAAAATCAGAAATTTGCACCCCCCCCCAAAAAAAAGGACTGGTCAAAACCGCCCCCTGAAATTTTTTCGTATATATATATCTCTCTAGGCTACTGAGTATAATAAATGCATCATTAAGCGGTCGTCAGGGTGACCAGTTGTTGCCAATTTTGCAATATATCGCTAATTTGCAGCCGGTATTTAACGCCGCGCCTGATTTACCCCGATGCATCCCTAGTAGGATAGAAAATTTATGATTTGATTATTGACATGAGTCGTACGTGCTTATAATTATGCGTTTTTATAAGTATTTGTTATACTTGCTTGTTACAGGTATTAGATTCTATGTTGAAAGAAGTATGCACGGCACTTTTGGAAGCTGACGTCAACATTCGTCTTGTTAAACAGCTCAGAGAGAACGTCAAGTAATCGAACAATCAAAGCAACTAAAAAGGGTTTCGGGTTATTTTTGTGTTTAATGGCATCCCTCCAGCTACAGTCTCGGCTGAAAGAAACACCCCCATTGCTTGCGTGTAACTCCCGAAAATTGGTAGTGGGTTTTATACAACTCTTGTTTTTGCACTTACTGGCATTTTTTAGTGGGGGCCCCCACTTTTCAGTCCCCCCTCCATTTTTCGGGGCTCCGCCCACCCCCACTTTTTTGGAGGTCGCCCAAAAGTGTCAAAAATTTTTTTGAGGTCAAGTTTTCAAAAATTTTCTCAATATTGAGCTAGTTTATGGACCTATAAGTCCATGTTAAGCTTGAAATCATCGATTTTTTTGCGTTTTTACCTTAAAAATGCTAATTTTTTGCTAAAAATGTAGGTAATTTGTACCTTGGGCTTGCCCCCCCCCCCTTCAAAACCATAAAAAATGTCGGACTATCTTGCACTTAATCCGGAGGCTCCTTGTCACCAACAGCCATTGGATTCCTGGGTTTATTTTACTGGGGAGCCCCCACTTTTTGGGTTCCCCCCCCCCCCCCCCACTCGGCCCCACCCCCACTTTTTTGGGCTTCCCCCCCACTCACCCTAAGGTGCCCAGAAATTGCCAAATTTTTTGGATTTTTGGTCAGAATTTTCAAAATTTTTCCGGCTCCGCCGGAAATTTTTGGTCAAAATCGCCTTATTTGGTGCTAAAACTTGATTTTTGAGCACTTTTAAGCATAGTTATAGCAGTAGTGTATGTGGGAAACAGGCGATTTATACAGCATTTTTGGCCCATTTTATTCCACCCCCACTTTTCGACCTCCCCCCACTTATTTTTGCCTAAAATAAACCCAGGATTCCCCTGCTGAATCCCTAGTCGCCACTGATTTCGGTGCTAGGCCACGTCACGGATCAATTCCGGGAAGCGTCGCGCCCAGACAGCTGCACCATATGAATGCACTTTTAGGTGTTTGAGGTCCGCCTGCATGGTTCCGGGAAGATCGAACACATTTCCATTCTGGTGGTACAGCCATGTGCCAGATTTGGGCACAGAGCCGTTCCGTCGGCATGCGAGCAATGTGGCCCAGCCAGCGCAAACGATACCGCCGAAGCCTTCAGAGATAGTAAGCTGGTTGGAACAGAGCCTGCGGATTTCGCTGTTCGCAACACGATACGGAAGACTGACGCCCAGAATGGAGCGTAAACAGCTCATCTGGAATACTTCTAGCCTTGATATGTTTGTGGCAAGAGGGCTCCAGGTTTCGCACACATCCAGAAGAATGGGACTGGATACTGGCACTGAAGATATTAATTTTGGTAGGCATTGATCGGCATTGGAACGTCGTGGCGGCACCATAAACGACTGGATAGACGCTTGAAAGTGCTGCTTGTTTTGCCGATCCGAAGTTCTATATCGTCTGAAGGGGCTATATACATCTAACTCGTGGCACTTATGACAGAACCCAGGTAACAGAAGGACTCGACGACTTGGATGGGCTCACCGTAGACCTGTAGACCTGTATCTGGGAATGGACAGACATAGCTTTGGTCTTTGATGGTTTGATTTTGAGTCCAACACTGCCCGCAAACCGAATGAGCCGATCGGGTAGACTCTGCAATGATACAGAATCGGGTTGTAGCAACAGAGGCCAGCGACAATCACAATATCACCTACCAGAACTCCATCCGCATTGTCGTCAACAGTTTTGGTGAGGACCCAGTCCTATTCCAGATTAAACAGGAGTGGGGACAATATACATCCTGGCGTACACCCCTCCGGACGGCAAATGCAGGTGATAGTCCATCCTGGGTTCGCACACAGGAGGTTGATTCAGCATAGAGATCCATTAGTGTTTGCTCTTACCGCTATTTGCTCTTAGCGTTTTTCATCGTAAGCTTGTGCTTTTTCAATCGGCTACCCCTGTTTTCAGATTTTATCTGCAAGCTTCTTCCGTACTGCTTACGGTACTAGGCATACGTAATTTTATACAATGCTGTCTAGTTTATAGCACATACACGCACTAGCGTAGCCAGAAAAAAATTTCGGAGGGGGGCAAGCTAAAAATGCTCTGAAACTTCTACCGCAACTAAACAGTTGGTGGAAATTTTCAAGTAAAATCTGGAACTTTTTGAGATGTTTTCGTTGGAAAAGTAGTGCCGCACGTGAAAATTTTCCCAAATATTAATCCGCGCTGCTGCTACTCTTAAAAAAGTTTTCTTTTGCCCCCGATGCCGGGGGGGGGGCCATGCCCCCTCGCCCCCCCCCCCTGGCTACGCGCCTGCATACACGTATAGGTAATTATGTATATGTGCTCGCTGACAGTAAATCTATCAGTGTAGTTCTACTTATACAACAGCACGTTATATGCTATGCTTATGTATAGACAGCTTAGCAATGAGTTTGTTTTGACAAACTGATCAAATTAGAAAGAAACATAAAAACTAGCTGCTCCTGGAAACTTGCGAAACATTTTTCGAATGTTCGCGAGCAAAAAGGAGGGTTACTTTCAGCCGGGACTGTAGTATTCAAGGTCTTGGGAGGCAGTTCACTCTGTGGAAGTTTTGTTGTGGGTTTGTGGATTGTGGTTGTGTGGTCTCAGTTTAGAAAAGTATTATGTAGGCTCAGCAGCTCGTGCAGGCGTGTAATTTCTGGGCCATGTTAAAAATGGTTTGAAAATTCATAGTGTTGCATTTTATTTTGTACATTATATATATGCCATAGGCCCTTGTTTGATTTTGCAGATCTCAGATTAATTTTGACGAGATGGCTGGAGGAGTCAATAAACGGCGTCTTATCCAGAAGACCGTATTCCAAGAGTTGCAGAAAGTACATATGATATATAATCCGTTTTTACTTGTAGTTTTGTTTATCTGTTGTTACATTCGCTAACGTGTCTCCTCGCTAACACTCGTCAAACTCACTTTGAGTATCATAGTGGTCGTGGTTGCGACCCCTATATATAATATTAATGTTAAGCTCAATCAATCTTAGCTTGTGTTCTAAGTTCTTGGCCTTTTCAGCTTGTTGATCCTGGAGTTAAAGCATGGCAGCCAGTAAAGGGAAGACCTAATGTGATCATGTTTGTTGGATTGCAAGGCAGTGGTAAAACTACCACCTGCACAAAGGTTTGTGCATGTATACTATCGCAGGTTTTTATTTTGGAGTTGCTACTTGCGACTAAGTCTGGCTGTGTCTTTATCACTGGCTAATCCAGGAGGAACCGGGGCGGCAAAGTAGGAAAAAATAAATAGAGACGAGGCACAAAACCACAAATTCTAGGGGCCTGGGGGCGACTTGCTTGAAAAACTAAGACATTAAACCGTGCATTTTTAGTAAATTTTCGAAACTTTTTTGTGTATGGTGTGGTGGAAAATTAAATTGCACTGCGCACATTAGCCGGGACTGTGTAAAACAAACTATGCAGTGGAGCAATTTGCAGGCTTTCTACCAGGGATGCATTTTCGTCAATAAATAATGAGATAAACGCGCCATCGCCTCTCTCCTATTTCGAACTAAGGCTTCGCTTAGCCTGAATGACTACAGGCACCCGGCTGGGCTTATTCTACTGGAAGTTGGGTTAGGCCAAAAACAAACTTTTTGGTCGAATATTCTTAGGGTGTTTTGGCTATTTTTAGCATATTTTTCAAAACTTGAGAAATTACGTAGCCCCTCCCCCGACAAATGACTCTCCCATTGAAGGCCGACCAAAGAGCCTTCCTTCCACGAAACATTCCGCCAGAATAAGCCCAGCCCAGGGCTGTTTTTTTGCTTTATTTTTTATGATTGGTACCAGGGATTTATGTTATTTTTCATTTTTTCCGCAGCCTTCTGTGCAATAATTGTGTAAACTGCGGTTACGGGGTTTTTCGAATTTTCTCGAACATTTTCTGATAAATTCAGGAAATCCGCTCAAACGGTATAGATTTTTATTTAAGTTAAAGTACGTTAAAAAGCATTAAGCAGTTAGCTAATTAGCTTTACATTAGCTATATAATTTCTTTTTTCCCAAAGCAGTTTGAAGCAATTCTGACTACCGGCTTTCTGTCTCCTCTTACCAGGTTTTACCTCTTCCCCAGACTTAGAAACAATCGCTATTCTAGTTGGAGCTCTGTTACCAACTATTTACCCAAATAGTTCTCGAGCTTACATTTACATTCAATGAAATTGTTTTGAGCGTTTATATTGAAATTTCTAAGGTAGCAACTATTAAAGGCACTGTAGTACTGGTGTGCATTCTATTTAATGTTGTTGCAGCTGGCATACTATTACCTGAAAAAGGGTTGGAAGACATGCCTGATTTGTGCCGATACATTTCGGGCTGGAGCATTTGATCAACTCAAACAGAATGCTACCAAAGCTAGAATTCCATTTTACGGCAGGTTAGAATTGCTGAGATCCTTATGAATGCTATTAAAATGGCATGTTGTTTTCAGTCTCCATCAAAATGCGTGTATTTTCTTAATTTATTCCCTTATTCACTTTACTTGTTCTTTGAGGTGGAATGTCGTTCTCATCAAAACGTCAACTTTTTCATATTTTCTGAGTTTCCTTTTCAACTAATTTTTGTGCTGTTTCTGCGCATTATTAATACTGACAAGATTATCTTTCTGTGATTTCAGTTACACCGAATCAGATCCTGTGGTAATAGCCGCTGATGGTGTCAACAAGTTTAAGCAGGAAAACTTTGAGATTGTGATTGTGGATACATCCGGTCGCCACAAACAGGAAGATTCCTTGTTCGAAGAAATGCTTCAAGTATCAAATGCCGTGGTAAGTTTGTGAAATCTAATGTAAATGTTTTAATAAAATAATATAAAATTGTTTACTTCTAACATTCTAGCATAATCTCTGATTTTTTTGTTATCAAGCTTAATGTGATTATATGCCGAATTGGTGAATTTTTGTGCTAAAATTAGAGTTAAGCCGTTAAGAAATTTCCCGGGCTGCTGAATTAGACGGGCCAAGTTGGACCGTGGCCCGATTCAAGGCATGGTATAGGCCCGAACAGCCTTGTGAAGGCCTGGCATACAGAATACATACGGTGTCACACAAGAGAGACAGGAAATAATTGGAAATCTGTTCCTGGAAAACCAATATTCGATGGGGCCTTATCGGGGCAGGGCCCGGTAGGCTCGGCTCGGGCTGGGCCTTCGCGGCTTATCGAACCCGAGCATAACTCTAGCTAAAGTATTTTAAAATTTATGTTTTAGAGTCCAGACAACATAATTTTTGTGATGGATGCCTCAATTGGTCAAGCTTGTGAGTCACAGGTTAGACAGTTTATTCATAGTTGAATATAACGTGCCAGTGTTAAGCATGAAAAAACACCTGCCTGCAGTCACTAAGGCAACAGCATTAGTCAGAACAGGAGAGCGCCAGTGGGCGCTGTGAGCGCTCTCAACCAGATAGAACAAGGTCTCTGAAGCTTTTGCTTGGTTGTCCAAGAATAGCAGAAGAGTACAGCCCGCTCGGCTCACAGATAGAGCCTTAATGCCTTGTATCCTTCGTGGATCCGCCTGCTGGCCCGCGTTTAATTATCTTGATGCCAGTGTTAAGGTAATTCTTCATAGTTGCGAGGACTCCACCATAAGATATATTATCTTACTAAAGGGTTCCGCGAGATTATTTGTGTCATTCACCTCTGAAGCAAAGCGATTAAATTTTGCTTATATACTAACGAACTAATTCGTGCTCCGGTCGAGTAATAGAGCAGTGGTGAGCCAGAGCCCCTACGTTTGCTTTATTTTCGTAGGTTCTTGCATGAACTAGGTAGTCAGTTATGAAACGGAGATTCAAAATTTAGTTATTTTCAATTGCTGCATTATTTATCGTCATTACACCCTAGTATCTATTAGTTATGTTGAAGATATTCTAGCAGTCGAAATCGCTCTCGTTTTGAAGCTAATGCCTCCATTTAAATTCTATTATGTGGTTTTCATTATTCTAGGCGAAAGCTTTCAAAGACAAAGTAGACGTAGCCTCTGTTATTATTACCAAGCTCGATGGTCACGCCAAAGGTGGTGGTGCTCTTAGTGCGTAAGTACACTCTGTCATTATTTATTATCTTAGCATAATTCCTCTTTCAATATAGTCGGCATTGAAAATCATTTGAAACCTGGCTTTTTGATTCAAATGTTTAGTCATTTTTATATTATTTTCCATTTATTTCTATATTCATTGTAGTGTTGCTGCCACTCAAAGTCCTGTGATATTTATTGGTACTGGAGAGCATATAGATGATTTTGAGCCTTTCAAAGTGAAACCTTTTATTCAGAAACTGCTGGGAATGGGTGACATAGAAGGACTGATTGATAAAGTCAACGAGCTGAAATTGGAAGAAAATGAAGAATTGATTGAAAAATTGAAACACGGTATGGAATGTATCTGTATTGACCATTGATGAGAACAATAATTCACTGTGCTTTCTTATCATTTACAAGTCCTCTAGATGTGTTAAATGTGGTAGATGGTAGAGAACGATAATACGCTGAGTGAAAGGTATAGCTTTCATATTTTACAATTTTGCAAAAGCATGAACAACATCTTCGAGTGTAGCTAACTGTCTAGCGCTATTCTGCAGATAATGGTTAGTGTGAAATAATGGTACTATGGTGGTACCACTGTACTCGCTGTTTTGTAGATCTGCTCTGTGGTTTTTGTAAAGTATTGTAATTTGTAAAAATGCTTTATTTTATTTGTAGGACAGTTCACTTTGCGTGATATGTACGAACAATTCCAAAATATCATGAAAATGGGTCCCTTCTCTCAGATTATGGTACGCAGTACGTTTTTTCGATTTACGATGAATGGTGACTGTTGTTTTTCAGTGGAATTCAGTAGACTGCATAGCTTTTGTTGTTCAAAAAACTGTTTTTGAGAATATGACGTGTTGGCCTTTCAGAGTATGATTCCTGGATTTGGCCAAGACTTCTTTTCCAAAGGCAGCGAACAAGAATCTGTTGCTAGGTTGAAAAAACTCATGACAATAATGGACAGTATGAATGACCATGGTAGGTTAAGCTAAGCTAAATTTGTAATGTATTTGTGACTTGGGAGAGATTCTGGTGGTTTTTTATTATATTATAAGAACAAGTTATACGTAGTCGATAAAGATAGCAAAATTTATTTTCATCTAGCTGAAGTTTTTGCAAATCTGTTGATTATTAGTTAAACACATTAATTAACTAATCTGTAAACCTCCAACTAATGTGCAGACTGCGGACTATTGATTGGCAACTCCAATTATCGATTTTTCGCTCAGTGACATGTGCAGTGAATGAACTCTATGTACATGTTATGTAATGTGCGTACTTGTTCAGTTTTTTAGTAATATAATATATTTTGCTATGTTTCAGAATTAGATAGCTTGAAGGCAAATGAGCTGTTTACGAAGTGTCCTGGGAGGCTTCAGCGAGTAGCCCGCGGCTCTGGTACCTCCGTCAATGAAGTGAAAGAGTTGCTGCAACAGTACAAGAAATTTGCTGAAATGGTGAAGAAGATGGGAAGTATAAAGGGTCTTTTCAAAGGTAAATGTATACTTTACGCGTAAGTTGTTAAATATCTTAGTTTGGAAAGATTTTTGGTTGTTGGAATTGGCTCGTTGGAATTCGCTGTATTCTTCAGGATTAATCTATAGTCATCGTCAAGAACAATGATTAATGCAACAATTTCTGCACAAATGAATAATGGAACACGATATTTTTAGGGATTTGTCCGTGTCGGGGGAGGGGAGGAAGAAAATTTCGGGGAATCTTTTTGCAAAAGTGAGAAAATTTGTATTTTGCATGGACAAGCGCTAAACATCCACATAAAAATGCCTATACTTACAAGGTTGAAAATATACATTGTTAGGTATCTCCGGCGACGCCGGAAAATTTTTGCAAATTTGCCTATTTTAGTAAAAACTTTTGAACCATGAAAATGCGGGGGGGGGGGGGCAAAAAAATCACGACTTGTTCAATTTAAGAGGGGCTGTAGAAAATACCCTAATGGAATGAGTGGCAGAGTTGAACCGCTTCAAGGAAATATCTATCTACTTCTTTGAGTGAGTAAGTTGAGAGACCTACCTGATACCTCTACTAGCATCCGCTTGTATTCCCTCGGTTGTAAACACAGCACTATACATATTACGTCTGTGGTACAGAGAACTGTCGTTATAAACGTTTTGCCGTCTGCCTTTTAGGCGGTGACTTTTCAACCAAAAGCGTGAATCCAGCCCAGATGGCGAAACTGCAGCAGCAGATGGCCAAAATGATGGATCCTCGCGTCCTTCATCATATGGGTGGAATGTCTGGACTTCAGCACATGATGAAACAATTACAGACTGCTTCTTCCTCGATGGGAGGAGGCGGGGGTGGAGGAGGAGGGGGTGGTGGGGGGAAACGATAATACTTATTTTTCTGTTTTATTTATTTATTATTAGGTTTTCCTGTGACTTAAATCTTGTTTCGTAACTTGGACGGTACGTATACAAATCTCGTGTGTCACGGTTTTGTTGTTGAGATTGTCGAAATATGTGGGGAAATTTTTAGTTCCAAAATAATCTTTAGTCGCGTTGATTGCGAAGCGTTTTCCACACTGGGCACTTTATGTTTGCTTAGACTTAATGTTTACCTGAATAATTTTGTAAATATTGTTGGTATTCTTTATTAAACAAAGTACGGTCTTCATTGTTTTTCTAAGCTAGGTAGTCTTGTCATGATTAACCTTGTTTTGATTGTAGGGTACATGAATTAGAGGTGGGGGCCGGTTCCGCTAGAACCGGTTGGAACCGGAACCGAACAGGAAGTTATTTGGAACCGGCCGGTTCCTTGCTTAACACGTTGAATGCCACTTGACGCCGATCGGCGTCATGGCAAACTACGATAAGATTGCCATGACGCCGATCGGCTTCATGCAAAAGGCACCTTTTCAATGCAGTTTTTAAGCTTAGGCAAAGTGGCATGTAGAAATGGTGCACAGTGGCAAATTCTCCATATTTTTCTGTTTATGAAACTTGAAAAAACGGCGGTGTCCCAAAATTTCTCCGATCACCAATAAGTTTTGAAAGAAATCCTCTTTTTTGTTTTTAGTCAGAAACTTCTCTAAAACTACTTAGAATCTGAAAACACTGAAACCGAAAACTTCTATTCTGAAGCTAGTCGGATCTTAAAATTTTCGTTAGCAAAAGACACCGCAGATCAAATATCAGCGAGCATGGCCAAAAAGTCAAATCCAATGTTTTCGTTTTTTCCTTTTTCTTCTAACTCCATAATGATCACATTGCGTTGCAGTTGCGGTCTTTCATGCTTCTGCATGCACAGAAGTAGTTTTTTTACCTCCTACAACTAGTGTTGTCATCCGGGCCTGTTTCGGGCTCGGGCCCCGGGCCGGTATCGTGAAATATTCTTCCCCCCCAAATATTTTTCCCCCCTATAAGGTGAAATATTTTCCCCCCTGAATATTTTTCCCCCCTTCGGAGCAATAAGGTGAAATATTTTCCCCCCTAAATATTTTTCCTCCCCGAATATTTTTCCCCCCTAATAAGGTGAAATATTTTTCCCCCC
This sequence comes from Trissonchulus latispiculum, assembly GCA_030248195.1. Lineage (NCBI taxonomy): Eukaryota > Metazoa > Nematoda > Enoplea > Enoplida > Ironidae > Trissonchulus > Trissonchulus latispiculum. The sequence continues at coordinate 23,351 of JASAND010016305.1, read as the reverse complement.
TAAATATTTTTCCCCCCTGAAATATTTTTCCCCCCTCTGAGTAGACACTGCTCTGCTCAGTACAGTAAGCTATATGAAACCCGTTCAGATTATGCTGCAGTGCCACTGTAGCTTTATATATGTTGGACAGCACTATCAAGGGAGTATATAGATCTCGAGTCCGACCATCTCTTAAATTCGTTAATGATCCGTGGATGCTTCCAATAGATATTTTAGAAGATTGTTCAGCCAGCAGGGCGGTTCAGCTTCTACCAACGCGCCTTTGCTTGCAAGCTCACAGATTCGAATTAGCTGGGTTAACCTTGAACTGTCCAGGTCATTTTGCTGCTTTGATTAATGCTGAGAACAAGTTTTTGTTTTATGACGGAATGCGGACACCCGCTGTTCAGCCAGCCGAAGACGTTGACTTGAGCGAGTGGAAACCGGGTTTGGCTCTTTATTGTCTCGTGGAAAAAGTCTCCGATGAATTGGAACTGTAATTCTGACTGCATCGTAATTCCCCCATGCCCTTGACGTTGACATATATTTTTTGGAAGCGACTTGAACACTGAATTGTTCAAATATCACCTGTTTTGTTTGACTTGTGTTCTTTGCCTTGTTCAAATATTGTCACAGTTTTGGCTTTGGTTTTGTTTGCGTCTGATGTAATACCTGCTCGGAGACAATTACAGTTCTCTTGTTTGGAGTAGGAGTTAAATTTAAAAATGAAAGTAACCTAGTATTACCATAGGATGTTACAAAAATAATAAGTTAACATGTTAAAGCTTACGTTGGAAGCTTAACAGGAAGTCGGTATATAAACTCTCTTGAAAGTGCTGTCCAACATATATAAAGCTACAGTGGCACTGCAGCATAATCTGAACGGGTTTCATATAGCTTACTGTACTGAGCAGAGCAGTGTCTACTCAGAGGGGGGAAAAATATTTCAGGGGGGAAAAATATTTAGGGGGGAAAAATATTCGGGGAGGAAAAATATTTAGGGGGGAAAAATATTTCACCTTATTGCTCCGAAGGGGGGAAAAATATTTCACCTTATAGGGGGGAAAATATTTGGGGGGAAGAATATTTCACGACACCGGGCCTGGCCCGAGCCCGGCCCGGATCAAGATTTGATCGGACTAGCCCGCAGAGTTGGAAGTGGGTCGAAAGTTCGTGACCCGCGGGTACCCGCGACCCGCGGACCCCTGACCCGCGATCCACGACCTGGACCCACTGAGATTTTGGCGACCCACTTGACCCACTTCTTTACTTTGGACATTTCCGCATATTTAAGTACTCTATAGCATGCAACGAGCAAAATTAACCTTTTAAACATGAACATAGTAAAGTATTAAAACTTTCAAACAAAACTTTGACAAGTTCAAAGCTAACTCCATTAGATTTCGTCTTCGTTTTCGGTAGTTCTGAGCTAGCTATGCTATCGCTAAAGTGTTGGGACCTCGATCTGTCACTAGAGTCAGTATTTAGGCAACTTTATGAAGATAAGATAAATTTTCCTGTAGCAATTTTATATAAGTTCAGCCCCATTCTGGTTAATTTTTTTACAGCTGCGTGGCGACTACCGCAGGAGTATTAATATATTACTGTCCACTCCCAACTTGGATATGATAGCAAACTACCATTTTAGTGGTTAGGGTACCCGTGGTACCCGTTTAGTGGTTGTATATCATACACATTATTTATTAGTCCCAATAGTACATAGTACAAATTAAATTAGGAATGATCATAACTCGTAGAACTATATAGAAATTTTAAGCTTGGCATGTAAATATCTACTAGAGGAAGCAGTTTTTCAAGCTTACGTAAGCTATCAGCATTGTTTTGCAGAAACGGTTTGTCACTGTCAGTCACTCAGTGATTAAAGGCTTTCAGTGATAATAAAATATTTATGCCAATGAGTATGTCAGGGAAATGTTACTGAAATATTTTTGACTGAAGATTCAAGACAGATTTAATAGAAATAAACGTTTAAACGAAGACTAAAATAAAATAAAATTTAATAAATAATATTATAATGTATAAACACATTCAAAAGAGCCAAAAGTTAAAGAAAATTAAAAATTTAACATAAATTGTAAATTTTCTGGTGAAATTAGCCCAAAATTTAGCGAAAAATTGGTGTGAACAAAAATAACTCTTGACCCGCTCTGACCCGCGGGTACCCACTGACCTGAAAGTTGACCCGCGGGTACCCGCGACCCACTTCCAACTCTGCTGGCCCGGCCCGAGCCCGGCCCGGATTTTTTCTGGCCCGGCCCGAAACAGGTCCGGATTTTTTCCCGGGCCGTTTCCGGGCCAAAGGTACAATTGATATAAATGGATAGAAAAACACCGAATTTTTACTGCGTATCCTTGAAACTAGAAGCTTACATTTATTTCCTTTCATTTATGTAAATTATCTGCTAAAACCTACATCAAAAATCTATTTTATTAATTTTGACCATTCGGGCCGGTTTCGGGCCCGACATCCGGGCCTGCCCCGGCCCGGGGCCCGGCCCGGATGACTAGGAACGGCCCGGCCCGGATTTTTTGCAAACATGACAACACTACCTACAACAGCTATAGAAGACTGAAAAGTCTTTTCATCCAGTCCCAGTTCTCCCTAGTGTCAAGCAGCTAAAACTTAGTCTTTCTATTTTTTCATATTTTTCATATTCTTCATATTTTTTGAAAAACCTGTATTTTCAGTGTTCTGCAAAATTTACAATGACACCTACCAGCTTATTACTTTTGTTCATTAGTCTCGTTCACTGTGTTCATATGACGCCGATCGGCGTCATGTGGCAAATTTATTGCACCATTAAATGATTGCCATGAAGTCGTCGGCGTCAACATTTTTTTCGACCACTGCTATCGATTGGGACATTTTTCGAAAAAGTTGTTAGTAGTTTTGGAATCAGCGTGACCTATACATTGTAACTGTGCAATAAAACGAAGTGGCAATTTTATGAAGGTTTTGACTTCTGTAGGGTGACACTCAACGTGATGCTTAAAAGTGGATAAATTATCTCCGCAGAAGAGTGAACTGACCTTGATTGTACTGTTATATCTTCTTTCTGTTACAAACTATTATCCGTTATTTTTTGAAGCCTCTTCGTTCACCTGTTGTTCCGTTGGAGCAAGAATCGGTCTTAAGGGGGGGGGGGGTCGCGAATTTTCGACCATCTCCGATTTTTCTCATTTTCACATATTTTGTAGTCCCCCTGGGTCCCCAAAACAAGACAGTTGCGTTTGTTGCAAAACTTTCCCTATCATTCACAATAGTCCTTCAAAGGTGGCCCCGGCGTGTGTTAAACATAGGACAATGAAAAAGTTAGGAAAATTTCGCGGTAACCAAAAGTTTGAGCGCTGTGCAAGAGAAAACGAGCTATAGCTGAGCAAAATGTTAATCTGGACTAGGTAGCGTGTTAATATCTATATGAGGTATTTTTGTGTTAGCTCAGCGATTTTCAAAAAATTTTCAAAGTTGGGTGAAGCCGGTTTTTGCACAAATTAGACTTACAAAAACGTCACCAAAGAAATGTTTCGTCGTGGCCTGAACTAACCGTTTACTGCACAGATTTCGCGTATAGATATTAACACAGTACACAAATAGAGGTTCAATTTCCATACGCAAAATCCATGCTGCTACTTGTGGATAGTTCATACTTTTGGTTACCGCGTTGGCGTTTTGCCTCAAAATACGTCATTTTCTCAATTTTTTGGATATAATGGTCCATAAGTCGGGTGAAAGCCGAGTTATTCCAACCAAATTCGGTGTGCCAGTTTGCACATACAAAAGGAAGATGTGCGCTAAATTTAACTGCAATTGCTGGTGTTTAACTGTGGATGCATGCCTTAGTCCGATGACGGAGGCCTAGAGTCAAAAAATCGCAAATTTTCAAATTTTCAAATACAGCTAAATTTTATATCAAATTGAAGCTCTCGATGTCCTGAACATTTTATCTTCTTGCACCAAGTCTCTACAAAGCAGTATGAGAAAGTTAAGCCGCATTAAAGTTTGCAGTAAATAACAGTCTGACCTGGGATGTGGACAATGTCAATAAATCAGCTAAGTTTGCGAATTAGGTGACCTTGTCTGTACGGTCCAATTCTGTTTATAACTAGCTAGGTTGGTATCAGCTAGCTGAGATGTTGGGGCAAAATTCATATTAATTCTCAATGCCGGTCGAACACATATTTGTAGTAGTAGCAGACATGGGGGGTGGAAAAGGTCCCCCCGTCTTTGTTACTACTTTTCAGCATGGGGAAATAGTAAAATAGCATTTTGCCAGTCTGCTGAAGCTCAATTCGAAGCGTAGGCAGCATATTATACTGGCTATTAATAAGCAATCCCAATTCTAAAATGTTGATTAACTTTTTGATGGCGGACTTTTTCCTTCTGTCCTGTCTTTAAGCTTGGCCGCTCCCATCGCGTCTCTTCTGCAGCCTTTCTTTTTCTCCCTCTAGCCTACCAAGCAGGCTTTACTAGGTTTCAGCCATCTTAGTCACTCGAGGTATGCGGGGGGCAGCCTGCCTTGGCAAACAAGGCAGTCTGCCCTGGGTGTGACTGAGGCTATCCCAGTTTTCCTGGGAGTGGCCAATAACCGTACACCGACTTGGCTTGGGGATTACTTTTTCTATCCGTGATCCTCGCTTCTCCGCTTCTGGTCCGCCTTTAACTTGGACTGCGGAGAGCAGCACCATACAGGCCTCATGCAGAGCCTCGTGGTGTCTGGGCCCGTACCAAAAAAAAATAACAGTCGGAAGGAGCTTGATCAAATGGTTCAAACGCCGTTTCTCGCTCGTTGCTTGACGTATCATTGTCATTTGCACAGCAATAAATAGCCCAAGATAGACGCTTCAATTTGATGTATTGACTATACCGTAAGTCTTTTGTCATCCTATGTGTACACGTCTTCGAAGCCCTTAGCGAGGCATAGTGGCGTAAATACTAAATTGTAGAAATTTGAACTGCAATATCTCTTAATTGGATTGACCCTGGACTCTAAAAATGTGTCTTGTTTTTGGACACATATGGGGGTATATTACACCCGAAAATGAGCGAAATCGGTGACTATAAAATTTGGTGCCCGGCGACCCCCCCCCCTTAAGTGAGGCAACCGCCACCTCGATTTCAGTGTGGGGGGGGGGGTACGAACAAGCTGACGCGACATCGTCGGAGACAGCTATTTTTTGACACCGTTTTTGGCAGGACGCCAAAGTGTAAATTTGGGTGCTCATGCTCAAGATGGGTTATTTCGAAAAGCTTTGTTCATGACCAATTGGATCCACCTTTTGGTGGATTGACCAATTCTGAGACTTTTTGCAGCGAATGTTACCTGTTACTCTAGTACATACTAAATAATAAAAGTATTCCGGCTTTGGGGGTTGCTTCCTTCTGCAGCAATAACAGGTCAAGTCAAAGTATGAAATTTGGCAAAAAGTTGCGAGGTGACCATGCGCCGTTTTCGTTCTTCGTTTTTCGTAAAATTGGCAGCCCCTAGCGTATCTCATCAGTTATTAGGCTCTAATATATAAGGGCAAACTGGGGGTAAGTTTCGAGAACTATGGTTTTTCGGTTAGTGTGCTAGCTCACTTTTTGTCAAGAAATAACTTTTAAGCCTGAAAAGCTAGCTATGCGCAGTAAGAAATGGGGTCAAAAAATTTGTCATCGATTTTGCCGAAAAGGCGCTTGCTTATACATATACGGGTTATTTGACCTGCTGAATCCGAATATGAAATCGGTTTTTCGATATAACGCTTCTTTCGTTCAGTATGCACAAACAACTGGCTTAGAGCTTTTTGGAGCGATCTTCATCAGTTACATCGAGAAAGCAATCTAGCAGTACAGTTACAGACCTAACTTCCTGTATACGTAATGACTTGTGTCTTGTAATATGCAAAGTTTCAGACGATTCTGCCGGTGTAATTTGAAGTAGTTGACTCACATCTTCGAAATACAGCCAAATAACAGCAACTTAATAACACTTAAATCGGTAACTTAATCTTTCACTGTGATCGCAGAGATTAACGAAATCACGTAATTTTCACGTAAGTTGAGGCAAATACTTGACGCATTAATTGGAAAAAATTTTGATTAATCACCGCTCATAAAACCTTAGTTAACCGCCACCAGTATGGAGTATGTAGTGTTGTCACCCGGGCCTGTTTCGGGCTCGGGCCCCGGGCCGGGCCCTGGCGGGCCCTGGCCCGAGCCCGGCCCGGATCAAAATTTGATCGGAGCGGCCCGGCCCGGATTTTTTCCGGGCCAAAGGAAAAATTGATATAAATGGACAGAAAAACACCAAATTTTTCGGAGAATCCTTGAAACAAGCTTTTTCACTTCAATTGAACTGAAAAGTAGACGTTAGATATTAAATATCAAGTCTTATTTAAAAACATCGTTCTTGGTGTGACAGTTTTACTCCGTTAGAGCTCGATACCGTTCTCGAATTATACCTAAATCGGGTTCATTGAAATGCTTTCAATGATATGAGATTGGTGAGTGATGCATTGCTTTATTATGCCTATTCGTTTATTGAAAAGACGTTTATAAAAATTCAAAAGACAAACAAAGGAAGTTATATACAGTTCATAATAAAGCGTTATTTTAGATTAACAGACATTGCAAAGTTAATGCCGATACATTATTGTATATTATTTTTACATTTATTTCCGATTACTTATGTTTATTATCTGCTAAAAACTACATCAAAAATTGTTTTTACTAATTTTGACCATTCGGGCCGGTTTCGGGCCCGACTCCGGGCCGACCTCGGGCCTGTTTCGGGCCCGAAATCAGGGCCGGGCCTCGGGCCTGTTTCGGGCCCAAAATCCGGGCCGGGCTCGGGCCGGGCCTGGCCCGCATGTCTAGGAACGGCCCGGCCCGGATTTTTCGCTAACGTGACAACACTAGGAGTATGGACCTACCACTCATAATTTTCGCACAGAAAATTATACATTGGTCTCTAAGGATTATTTTACACGATATCAAAGGACTATATGTCGGGACTACCTCTGTAAAATTTGGGCACTGCACTTTTCACACAGCGTTCAGTAAACGGCAAAGCTTGTATGTGAGTCAGAGTATCTGAGACCGACAACACCAACTTGCGAAGGCTCCACAGGACGCTACGCTTCGTGAAATTCTTTCAAACATTAAACTATTTTCTAACCTAATACTATTACGTGGCAAAAGACCTTTTCCAACATCGAACTTTTAGTGAAATTCGTAGTCCCCCCGCTAAACAGACTTTGTCGGTACCATGCTTGTGTTTGTTGTGAAATTGCCCATACGGCACGCACTATTTATTAATTGGAAGATTACAAATGCAACCACGATACGATACGTGTTAAACTTAGGAAAACAAAAAATTTCGCGGTATATATCAAGAACGTGAGCATAAACGGAACTGCAAAACAGATTTATACAATCTAATTTGGACATGCATTACCTGTTTATACCTACTCAATAATCGAACAACTCAGTGGGTGTCTAGGGTGCATTAAATATCGTTTTCGTGAGACTTCTTCAAATACCTCCAAATTAAGGGGGGGGGGGGTCCATTTTTGGGCCATTTTTTCGACTTTCTCCGATCTCGCTGATTTTCACATATTTTATTGTCCAAATGGTATATTTTAACGAGTTTTTAAAATTAAAGTCGTAGCTCTTACGGTCGTCGAGTAATTTCACCTCAAAGTTGAGATTTCTTGTGTTAAACATAGGAAATTTAAAAAGTTGTCATTTTTTCGCATGCGCCAAAAAGATCTCCCGGCAAACGTTGGTGAATCTGGACAAATTATACATTAAAATAACGCTAAAATGTTAAACTGCGGTACCCTGGAATTAGAATTTTAATTTAGGCCTTTAAAATTTTTTAATTAATTTTTGAAGGATTAAAATTTGACTTGATGCTCAAGTCGTGTTAAATTTTAATCCTTCAAAAATTAATTAAAAAATTTTAAAGGCCTAAATTAAAATTCTAATTCCAGGGTACCGCAGTTTAACAGTTTAGCGTTATTTTAATGTATAATTTGTCCAGATTCACCAACGTTTGCCGGGAGATCTTTTTGGCGCACGCGAAAATGACAACTTTTTAAATTTCCTATGTTTAACACATGAAATCTCAACTTTGAGGTGAAATTACTCGACGACCGTAAGAGCTACGACTTTAATTTTAAAAACTCGTTAAAATATACCATTTGGACAATAAAATATGTGAAAATCAGCGAGATCGGAGAAAGTCGAAAAAATGGCCCAAAAATGGACCCCCCCTTAAGTGTGCTAACGCTGCTGGAAATACAGCTACAATAAAAGTTTTCGGAAAGGCCCAGCGCACTTTGAGCCTGCGTCCGTTCGGACTAAATCTGTCAATGAGGCCTGGCCCTCTGCTAAATAAAGGAAGTCCGGGCCAGCCTCGGTCAGGAGCCCGATTTAAAAATCCGTCACTTTCTAGAAGCCAGCGATTTTACTTACTGTTTCGACACCAAAGAATGCTTAACCATTTAGGCCTTTTATAACGTATGATCAATGTCCCTAAGAAGAAAATTAGAACTAACAAAAGCTTACTCTTTAATGTGACTGATTTTAAAGCACTAAGGCACCCACACAATGACAATGCAAAATGAATAAGCCTGAAATTTACAAAAGGCTAACTATGTGAACAAAGCCAAACATATACGACAAAAAGACACAGAACATTCAAATTGGAAGGCTACATGCATTTACAAAAAATACACAGAGTATCAACACCAGTTCTTATACATTGTTTTTATTCAGCTTAAAAAGTTGGCTGCGGCTTCACCAGCAAAATACCCTCAAGCCTAGCGTTAATAGATAAATTAACACAAAAACCACTACAGACTACGGTAAAAAATGGAAGAAGGCAGATAAGCACCCAGTTATATCAGCAAACTTTGAAACAATGCACAATGATGGGCCGACACACAAGCATTGCATTGCGGAATTGCTATAAAATAGCAGCTGGAATTGTTTACTTTGTTGATTTAATAACTGTTACGGATCAACAAGCAAAAATCATAGCTAAAATTTTTGAAACAGGTAAAGCATAACTTGCACTTGGACATCAAATCAGGAATTGTAGACAAGTTGTTTCAAAAAATCTGTGGTTGCGAACATCTAAATACATTCTTAACACGAAACAGCGTTGCCACAGCAGCAGTCCAGTAGACTTAAGAAAACTACAATTTCCAAGGACTTTAGTTAAGCTAAGCCATTAAATCCAAGTTCCTTTACATTCTACATCAAACCATACGGACGCCGGGACGACAGTAGCTAATGGATGGAATAATATCATACAAGTACTATTTACACAATAATAACAGCCTTTCTATGAAATGATGAAGCTATCACACATTACCAACTCGTACATATGTACGTATAATCCTGAGGCTAAACACTGACGACAAGCTAAACATTGCAAGATCAAGGCACTACTTCAGCTGCCGTTCTAAATAAATATAAACAGCACCTGTTATATATAGGATATGCAAAGATTAAAATACAAAGAAGGGCAGTCTAAATCAGTGAAGTTCTACAGACCAAAAATGCACAAAATTGTCTACGTACATAGATACATTCTCTGAATGAGATAGGACGAAATCAATGAAGTTTTTCTAGAATATTGAATTCCATTTCAGGAGGAGACAGATTTAGTAAAGGAAGCTCGCAAACTGGAAGCCATCTGTTTCATCCAGCCACGATTGGTGGCCAACTGCTTTATCTGTTTAACTTTCCAGTCGAAGACATCATCACTATCTTCCAAGCTTTCCAGCTTTTTCCGTTTCCAAACCTAACAAAACAAAACAAAACAGACCATAACTAGATTCTCTGCTATCAGTCATCGATTTACTTAGATTAGATTTAGAAACAGTCGGGTTACTAGATCAAAAATGTAATAAAGCCTGTCAAACAGCAAAAAGTATAACAAGTATACACGCAAGCGTATACAAACCTGAAACATTAAAGTTTCCGTAAACCAGGTAAGAAAATTTCGGACTGTTTTGGACTTCTGACACTCAATCAGTTTATGTTTTTGTAGCACCAATGTTCCATCCTTAAAAACAAAATTATAAAGTATATAAACATCAATCTGATAAACACATCCACTGAAGTGAATTCGAAAGCATCTTCCAACTATGTACGTAACCAAACGAGCGAAAAACGTTTTTTGAAGAGCCGTGTATACTTCAAGAAATTCTACCATAATAATACATAACAAAGACAGGGCTGCCGCGCGACCTTTCTCAGAAAAAAGGAAATAAAAAAGGAATTTTGCACCCGAAAAAAAGGAAAAAAAGGAATTTGTCCGACAAAAAATAGGAAATAAAAGGAATTTTAAGAGATAAATTAATAACGTTACTGAGCAAAAAATTAAATTTTTCCATTTTGAACAGCCACACAAGGTTTGAAACATTGGATACGTTTCTAAGCAAAGATAATTTAAGCAAAACGCTATTTAAAATGCAAATACGGACGCGTTCAGTGTTGGCGCCAGGGGGGGGGGAGCCGGGGGTCCCGCCCCGCCCCCCATTGCGATTTGGGCACCTCCCTTTGGGGTATCGGGCCCCCACTAGAAAAATTTTTCAGCTGTTCATATGCATAGTTTAAGTGTTTTAAGAAATTTTTTAAAAAAAATCGGCTAATTTTTGCTAAAAATCGTAAAATTTTTGCTAAAATGTGAGAAATTTTTTTGGAAAATGAAGGTAAAATTTGGAGACAATTTAGGATTTCCCAAAAAAGGGCTCCCCTTCAAAAAACCTGGCGCCGCTACTAGACGCGTTTCAAGCTTCGTCTTTTTGATCACAGTAAATAGGCTATTATCAAATAGAAAATACGCGCCGCAGGCGCGGCATCTTTTGGTTTGTACCCCTTTTGTGTTTTTATCTTAATTTTTCCAACCCCGGAATCGCAAACAGGAAGGCGACCCTGTATCTGCACTTGATCTAAGTTTTTATATATATAATTACTATCTAGCTTCGTAAAGATTTGAAGTTTTAAAGTTTAAATTGAGAACACCTTAAGAATAGATTGTGGAGAATCTATCCTTTAAATATCAAACTTTGAGCAAAGAAACAAGCAAAGCAATACGACCTGACATAAAATAGTTCATCCGAGATATTTGCAGTAGCTTATAACTGGGTGAAAACAGCGAGATTTGGGGAGCACCGCACTTCAGAAACTGAATCGGCTATGGAACCTTCAAAGCTTTTTAATGAAGAAATAGGCTTTCTCCAGATTCCACTAATATGTAAAGTTTAACTTTGTACCCGGAAATAAGAAAGCAATTTATAATATGCGAATGGAAATAGATTAAAGTAGAAATGCTAAGCTCAAGGTCAGGTCCTTAAATTTTTTTGAAATTATGAATATATAATCTGTAACGGAAATCTTTAAAAAGATTTTGAAATACGAACGCTTAGTTTTGCAGTTTATCAGTATATATAGTAAGTTTCAAAAAGTTTAAAACAGTATTGAGATGCAAAAATTTGGCAGATGAAAATTAAAAATTCACATCGAAAAACGCGAAAATTTCTATAACGTGAAGTAGACAAGTGGCGCAGGCTCAGAAATGTTTAAAAACTGAGATATAACAGCTCTGCAGGTGGGAAAATTATTTCAATTTAGATAGAAGAGTAATGCCGCTAGGCGTGAAAATTTTTAAAAATTGAGAGAAATAAAGATATCTGCAGGCGCGCAAATTTTTAAAACTTGAAATAGAGGCTACGCAGGAACAAAACTTTTCTTATTTCTTATTGTATACTTTGAAAATGGATCGCTTTTCGCCTTCTCTCCAAAAATTTCGCGTGGGGTGAGAGGCCTCGGAACCCCCAAAAACCCATCCCCTGGTGCGCCAATGCCTTCAACTGCAATCTTGACTTCTAGAAATTTTTTTTGGAAAACGTGACTGTGACATCTACGCATTTTGCCTGGGTTTACTTTACTGGGGGGGGGGGCGGGGGGGCCCCCCCCCCCACGTTTCGGGTTCCCCCCCACTCGACCTCTTCCCCCCCCCACTTTTTTGGGCTTCCCCCCCCCACTCACCCTAAGATGCCCAGAAAACGCCAAATTTTTAGGATTTTTGGTCAAAATTTTCTAAATTTTTCCGGCTTTGCCGGAAATTTTTGGTCAGAAATCGTCTTTTTTGGTGCTAAAACTCAATTTTTGAGCAAAACTCTTTGAAAGAGTACCTAATAAAATGAGTTTGGCTTATTTTCGGCCAAAATTTATGGGGGAGGCGTGAGCAATAGATCGGGATGGGGGCTGAAAGTTGCCGTTGCCTCCCCCTTCCCCATCGATGGGGGGCTCACAAAAATAAGGGGGCATATTTTTGAAAAAATTTTGTTTGTGAAGTTTAAGATTTTGGTGTAAAAACTGCCAAAAATCGTAAAAATGATTAATTTTAGCTGTTTTTAAGCTAAAATAGCGAAAATTTTGTTAAAATTCCGGAGAAACCGGAAAAGTTTTGAAAATTTAGGGAAAATAATGGTAAAATTTGGCAAGTTTGTACATAGGTTATGGGGGGAGGTTGCCGAGTGGGCCAGAGAGTTTGAGACTCTTACGCTATTATGCACTAAACATGCTTGACATGCTCGGTTCGCTAACTCGGGACTCCCCTCCCCAAAGTCTCAGGAGGGCAGGGCGGTGCCATCTAGAAATAATTACATGCCTTCACACAAATGTGAGTCTGCTCGCTGACTGCCTAATCCCCCTTCGGCTTACGGTAGGTATTTTAGTATTAGCGATTTTTAATAAATAATTATAACTTTAATCAGGTTAATGTACCTAAAAGTAATTGCACAACGTTGTATCATTATTTCTGCTCTTTACTATGATATAAAAATTGTTGCAGAGACTACATTCCTTCAAATTTTTGTTATGCAATAATTTTGATATCAAAAGAAACAGCCGAAAAATGCTATAAAGTCGTGCAATTAGTTTTTAATTGAATAAACCAAATTACAGTTATAATTAATTATATAATAAAGATTACTAATAGAATGCATACCTCAAGCCGAAGGCTAATTAGCCAGTCAGCGAGCAGACACACGTGTCTATGAAAGCATGTAATTAGTTCAAGATGGAACCCTTCCCCCGATACTTTCGGGAGGTCCCGAGTTAACGAACCGAGCAATGTCAAGCATGATTTGTACACAAAAGTGTAACTATTCAGCAATGCAGTGTAGGTTTCTTACGTATATACCTGTTGTCTAACCACAAATTCTCTGTAGCGACCCAGAAGCTCGGCAAAGAGGAGCAGGAATGCTTCGCCAACTTTTTCATCCATATCACGAATGACAGGATCGTGAATGGATGGCCTAGCATCATTGGTCAAAAAGGAATTTAGAACATCAGTCAAAGCTCGAAACAGTTTCCTCGGCAACGAATAGGGTTTCTGCCCTTTGTAGTCAACGTCTCTAAAGACAAACATTTCATTTAAAGTAACTCAAGCACATGCGCATTGAATTGAAATGAGTACATAAATGTACATGAACATCTGAAAAGCTTGGGCAACACTTAACAACTATTTCATTTGCCCAGTTCACACATAGGATCACGTGGGGTATCAGGGGGTGCATGCATCAGGCAGCACCCTGACCAAAATGCCGGAAAACGTTGGGTTAAGGGGTCTGACCACTGGTCAATAGGCCTCATAGACCGTAGTGACCACTGCTCACTTCCATCGATTTCGGCAATACGCCCATTGAAAAGAGCGTAGTCGATTCACTATGCCCCCAACCCAAACGCCAAAAAATGCTATTTATAGTGAGTTTTCCCAACTTTGACCCTGACCTAGGAACCACGGCAGCCATGCTGAGACTATTGGTCACTTCGAGCGGTATCGGCAGTATGCTCATCGCTTTCAGCAACCCCGATTTACTATATATGCCTGGGTACCACCAAAAGGCCAAAAAGTCATTTTTAATCTACCTTCTGAAAGCTAGGGAGCAAAATTAACAAATCCCCCGTTGGTTTATGCGTCCCTACCGATGATTTCCAACAAAAGATACTAGATCTCTCCAGTCCAACTTTGGGATCTTGGCAAAGAGCCAAATTTGGCCAGGTGCCAAAATGACCAAAAAGGCAGCACGGGGGATACTCACTAGCGTAGCCAGAAAAAATTTCGGAGAGAACGCAGTTGGTGGGAGGTATGTGGCGGAGCCCCCCCCCCCCAGAACTTGAATTTTTTCAAATTCATAATGTCTGAGGAATTTTTTCAAAGCATTCTTTGAAGCAAAGAAAAGAACTGAAGCTCAATATATTTCTTTGAAGCAAAGAAAAGAACTGAAGCTCAATATCGCACGCAAATGATGCATAAACGGGTGAAACCACACCCAGCAGGCTATTTTGAACTAATTTTTGGCGTTCCAAACCCATATTATGATAGTAAATTTTAGTAAATAAGCTCCGAAGGCGGGAAAACTTTTTGAAAAATGGAAGTTTACACAATACCAGGGGAAAATTTCTGGGGGTCCACAATTTTGGGGGGAAATCCCCCATTCCCCTCCCTCTGGCTACGTGCTATCGACTAGTGCAAAAATTCGGAGTTTCTAATTCCAACCAAAGGTATGATGGTAGATAAAGGTAAGAAGAGAATTCTCATACCCTTGTCAGGGTCTAGGGTGCCGGTGCTCATCCCGGATACACAGCCCTTAAACCAGGAGTGCCACCTCGAATGATGACTACAACCGACCCGTGGAGGAGGGGTCAGCTCCTCAAGGCAGATGCCCTACACGGTCTCCTATTACCTTCCCAGATCAGTGGTACCCATTTACCGACCAATTAACGATGAATAGCTGGGTTGGCTAGAGCCCACGGCGAGCCGATATGTGCTTAGTCCTTTGCACAAGGGGATTTGTGAAAGCCTTGTGGCAGCGGAGATTCGAACCTCGGACTATGGGATCCGAAGTCGAACGCCTTACCACTCGGCCGTCACGGCAAAAGACACGTGGTACTAGTACTACTAGTGCACTTTACGATGGTAACATTTTTATCCATCTCGTACCTCCAATTAGCTGGCACCAGGTCAACATGATCTACAGGGGTCCGCGCAGATGCCTTTACAACCCATATTATGTCGTAAACAGGCTACTTTTACTGCATTTCTGGTGATGTTAGACTACATTTCCCCGCGGTTGCTCTTGGCTGACACTACCACTGTTTGCTTAAAGTAAATTCAGTAAAGCATCGTCACCAAACATCACACGCACAACAGTTGTGACCCACGAGACAGTTAAAGAAATATATGAATGTACCTGATTACACCCATATCAACATCCAAGATCAGCAGAAATTCCTCATTATCATCTCCGATCAGCAAAGTCTTCAACTGTTCCAGCTGATGACTGGATCGCAAGACGCCCACCAGATAGGGCGTGGGAGCGAAACAGAGCTCCATACGAGGATCTGGGACAACAGGGATCAGGGTGTGAGGCCACTGAAAGGGAAAAAGGAGGCAGGCAACAGCCTGGATCGTCTGGCAAAGATCTGGCACATTCCCGGCAAGCAGGAGACACCGTTTTTCGCTCAGTAGGGCGGCAAACAATGCCAACAAGGATTCTGTCCCCAGCCGTTCCAAGACTTCAAAGGCACCCGTCACCACATGCTCATCACGCCAGCTGTGTGTCAGGACAATGTCACCGCCAAACCCGGTACAGATGACCAGTCGCTGTCCAGTGCCCGGAAAGGGTTTACGAAAGACAGATTTGAGGAAGTCTTTGCCCAACTCTTCGCCCAGTTTCCATCGATAAACAGCCTCCTTCAGGATTTCAAAGTAGAAAAAGGTGGACTGAATCGGGGACACAAGACAGAGGACGATGGGATAGTCCATCCAGGGCGCTGAAACGGGCCGATAGCTTCCACTCAGCAGAAAGCGACAACAGTAGACAAAACGACGGTTTCCCAGCTCATCCGTTAATGTCATCACAAAATACTGGTCCACAAATGACGCAACACGCTGGGCCGAGGAATAATCAGGATAACAAAGGGAAGGAAGTCCACACAGAATCAGGTCCAATTCCGAAAGTCCAAGCATAGTGGACTCGTCCATTCCACGTGACATGGGTGGCCTCCGAGGATAACTGTAGTAAAGGACAGGCTGGAGTCCAGAAGGAGAAGTAGCTTCCACGGACGACTGGGCGTTTGAACTACCACTGGCTGAGGAAGGATCAGACGTAAGATGAACCAAGGCAAATAAATCGAACAGCTGAGGAGATTTTCGCTTTCGGAATGCCACCTAATATAAAACAGCCCTTTTACGTTGTATGCACAGGAAAAGCAAAACATTTGCCCATATTTAGTTCCATAATTAAATTAAAAGTGATAATGTTTATTTAATCAAGCAACATATACGTATATATATACACCATGGAATCGGAGGCTGTACAAAACTCATAACTAGTGATGGGCACTGGATATCCGGATAGTACCCGATTTGAAAAAAATATCCGGATATCCGTGTACATTTCAGACAAAGTAATGAAAAATTAGCAATTTTTGCGAAAAATTTCAAAAATCTTAAAATATTTTTCAAAAATTCCTCTGAAAATATTTAGAAACCAAGGTTGTGGCTTGGTTGCATGATAGACATTCACAGCCTGCCGAAAAACTCTTACAAAAATTAAAAATTTAACTGCAAAATCGAAAAATTTTTTGAAGTTAAGTTTGGAATAGGCGGATAACCGGATATCCGTTAACGCAAAAAACCTCCCAATTTGTGCACTCAAAAAATCATGAAAAAATGAAAATGCTCGGATTCGGCTTAAACTTTTCCCAGATGTTGATATTAGTCATGAAATTACGCACACAAAATTTTAGCTTCGCATCTGTTGTCCTTCGAGAGATATTGCCGATCAAATTCTTAGCGACGGGTCTGAACCGGCATAACCAGAATCAGACATATTTTGCCATGGTACTGGAAAATGGGATATTGTTACTGTAACTGCTCTTAACACATAACTCATATAGCCAGACCCGGGAAAAAATCACCCCCAAATAAGGGTAAAAAAACGGGGCCGCCCTGGAAGCCTGGTAGACCCGGCGAGTCCCACTAATGTGTGATAATATAGCGCCACCCTAGATGACCTCAAACTATAAGTATGAGACCCCTGGACCAAATAGAAAGTTTTCAGTGTAATTTCAAAATTGACCTCCCAAAACCAACGCCAAAAGCTAAGGGTCATATCGGAATTTCTAAACTTCTCTTGCTAGCGTGGAGAGACTCCGGGCTCCAATACTGTGCATGTATGTTTGCATGTTTGTTTGTTTTTTTTGGCCCCAAGTATTAACACACAAGGCACCATTTCCCCTACTGCATTGGGGCTCCACCAGGTGACCATTTTTTACCCCCAAAATTTCGCCACTTTTCGGGTAAAAAAATGGTCAGAACCCAGCAAAAAAATTTTTTCTGAAGCAGTATGGGGGTTTTAATGCGTTTAGAACGCTTAAAAAGCATCGATTAAGCCTAAACACTTTTTAAATTAGTCAAAACCGACCATTTTTGAATATTTTTCAAAAATGGCTATTTTGCTTATGAAACCGGATTGGTTGATGCTGCACAATTTTTGAACTTTTCAAATCGATAAAAAATTGTTACCAATTCATTATAACTTTGGTTTTTTGGGCCAAATGTACTAAATTTGATGGGCTCTTTCATCTGGAAGCATCAAATCTACTCTAGCACCAATATTTTGGGGTGATTTTTTTACCACAAACCAATTTTTTTACCATTTTGTCGGGTAAAAAAATCACCGATTTTTTATTAATCTGAGAATCTGTGGTGCTAGGAAAGATTTTAATACCTGAATCGATAGAGGGCAGTGCCGGGCACTTACATGCAAAACCGCTTCCAGATTGGCCAACATTTGCGAAAGTTAGAGGCTTAAGTCGAAAACCCTTTTTTTATCCCGGGTCTGACTATAATCACTGCAATGGTTGGTGCAAAGTACAAGCCAATTCTAGCCAGTCTTCGCCATTTTTCAGGAAGAAATCTACAAAAAGGGCACATAAAAACACCTAAATCCGCCCCACTTCAGGCTGAAATTTAAACACATCCCATGTCACAGGGAAATCTGGTTTTTTGCACAAAGTTAGTGCTATCCTAGACAATATTTCGAATACTATGTTTACCCTTCCCCCGAATCTGCATCGAGCGCTGCAGGCAAAAAACTGCAAAACTGGCAGCCCAAAACAGAGACCGCATTTGGCACATAAATGCGGCCAGAATCCGCAAACCCAAACAAAATTCTTTCAAACTTAGCATACCAGTGTGTCTAATATACCCACATATGCACCGCAAAATTTGAAGACAAATATTAATTGAAGCGCTCTCAAAAATGCTTTACTTATTTTCTATTTGAAGGCGCCAAACTGGTACCTGAGGGGTCAACTTCCGGGGCTCATATCTCGAACTAGAAACCACTTTCAGAGCTCGGAATTGCGCAATATGCTTCCTCTGACTTCTATTTTTACATACGTGAAAACGGGCAAAATCGGTTAAGGTCGAATTTTTTCGGCCACATAGTGATCGGTTTTGGTCGAACCTTACAGAAAGTGTAAGTCGAACCTTACTTATAATACGTACTATGTACACGAGAAACATTGTTGCCTTTCAAATTTATTAAAGAAAAATTTTATCCTACCTCATGCTCATGGAACAGGATAGTTTTGCGACGAACAGTTTTCGCCCGTGACTTTCTTCGTTCAAGCTCATCATTTTTTGGACTTTTAGGCGGTTCAGTCTGTTCCTCCTCACGAAAACGTAACTCTCCTTCCAATAGCGGCATAGTGCCCGCCGGCGATTCTAGGTCATCCAATTGGCGATTTGGAAACGAAGAAAATAGCAGGTTAGCCTGTTGAGCTTTAGTTATCACGGCATTGTCTCGACGCTGATGTTTCAAGCGGGAGGACGAATTTTTCAACGATGTCCCCAAGCGATGCAGGAATGTCTCACTTCGCACAATGCTGCTCCCATTGGACGCAGACGCAGCAGTGTCGTTAGCTTGTCCCGTCAGCGACGATTTTGTTGCCAGGGTACTCTGAACTATCGGGGTGGATTCATAGTAAAGTCCGCCGGCTGTTGCGATTTTAACCATGCTAGAGCTTCCAAGTCCAGCTGATGCCGGCAGGGGACTGGCATAAACAATTTCATCACTAGCCGTTCGTCGCAAACCCGATGTGCCACATGAACCGTTGCTATAGTTAAAAATGGCTTCATATTCATGCGAAAGAATACTGTTAGCACGTCGAGTCACAGGCTTTACTGTAGTACTGCCGCCATAAACGGCGTAATGATGAGGAGGGCCGTCTGGCTGGGGAGGTTTGGGCGGGGGAGGAGGCGGTTTCACTTGCGGACGACGAGTTCGCTTTGGCTGAACTACCAATAGCTTAGGGCCCTCGTGCGTAGGCGAAAACGAGACACTGGTTTTCCTAGGCGGCACAGACGGGATGATGTCCCTTCGAGACACACTGCCATAGTCAACTGACATCTTTGGCTTTGCTTTTACAGCCATGTAATGGTCATGGGCAAAGGTTCGCAGTGGTTTTTGCGGAGGAGGAGGCGGCGCTTTGGAACTGATTCCGTGTTTGGATCCACTAACCTGTCGCTTGACATTACCATTCGCTGGGGTCAGGCTTTCGAACAGTAGCCTTCTTTGTGAAAACGATACTTCCGAAATATCACCATCCAATGACATCCAGCCAGTGAGCTGTAACAAAATGGCATTCGTACGTACACTCACGTACACATTATATAGCAAAGAGAAAAGGATCATCCCCCAAAATTATAGGTGTGCAAAAACAGGGCTGGCTTTTTCGTGGGCAAAAATTCCTGCGGGGGGAAGTCTGGGGGTCATGCCCAGGTCTGAGGGGGGCTCGGATTTCTGGGAAGAAAATTTTTCAAAAAATGACAAAAATAGCTATTTTTTGCTGCTGAGCTAAAAATTAAGTATCTTTAACTTAAATTTAAGCATAAAATAGCAAAAAAGGTTAATTAGTAAAAAAAGGTAAAGGGTAAAATTCCGGCGAAGCCGGAAAAATTTTCCTAAATTTACCCTCAAAACCCTATTTTTCCGGGCATTTTAGAGTTCGGGGGGGAGGCCCGTATGCTGGAGGGCGACCCAAGTTTGGGAGGGGGAACGAATTTCTGGGCCCCTGCAGGAAAAAGCCAGACAGGGAGTACACACGGAGGGGGGTTTGGGGTTCCGGATCTCGACCCCTCCCCTTTTGTTGGATCCCCCGGGAATTTTTAGGGGAGAAGGCAAAAATTGAGTCAGTGCATAAAACTAAAAAACATAACAATTTTAAAATTTTTCGCGAATGCGGCGCTTTTACATCCCAACTTTAAACATTTTCGTCATCTGCGATGCCTATTTATATATATCAATATAAAATCAATTTCGCGCCTGCGACGCATTTTCTAACTCAACTTTTGAAAATTTCTGGCGTCTGCGGCGCTTTTATAGCGTAAGGTTTTAATGATTCGCTTTATCAGCAGTATTCAATCTCGATTTTTAAAGTTTTTCGCATCGTATATAGCTCAAGCTTTTTAATTCTTTGCGCATGCGTAGCTTTTAATCAAATCTTTTTAAGGTTTCCATTGCAAATTTTTCTATATATATGTCAAAAAATTTCTCAACGTTTTTTAACATCCTTCTAAAGGTGTCCACTACGGAATTTTTTCAAAATTTCAGGCCTCGGACATGGCGATTTTGGAAAAGTAGGAAAAAAGTAGGAACAATTTTTCGAAAAAGTAGGAAAAAGTAGGAACAAAAAGTAGGAATTTTGACAAAAAAGTAGAAATTTTTTTTATTCTTCATAAAAGATTTTGCATGCAAGTTATCTAATTTTGCCTTCAGCAGTATGCAGCGTTTCAAAAACAAAACAGCAGTATGCAGCGTTTCTGTATGGACCACTCAATTCTTCATTCGTCCTAAAGCTTTTTTAGACGATCAGTTCAAATGTATATATTGAAGATGTAAAAATCTTTCCCAGTTTCGGCGATAGAGACAAGCTAGCGGGCTGAAATCTTGCATGCAAGTTGGTAGGACCCACCGAGCCCACTATACAAAAATTGAGCTAGATCGAACGACATTTGCGCCTTTTTAAGCACTTTCGACCACCCCCTCCCCATTAAAATTCAAAACTTATATATAGGCTTCTAAAACGTTTTCCATAGCGTTTAGCCACTTAATACTTTCTATGAGAGTAACGTCAACACCTGAACGACAGGACAAATTTCAGTGGCCCCTGTAGAAGCTAGTTTTGTTTCAACAAATCAACGAACCTTTGAGAGCTAAAATTCATCTGTTAGCCATTTTTGCAGTTTTTAACGAACTGCGACTTTTAGCAAAACCAACGTTTTTCGGTGTTTTATTTAACAATGAGAAATCTCATGGGTTCGAGTACTACCGGACGTCCAAATTGTTCGAACCATCGGTGGCAGAGATGAGCATTTCTGCACGTCGGTCCGGCCCGGCCGAGAAATTTTTAACTGAGGGCCGGAGCGGGTCGAAACTGGCCGGATCAACTCTAGAAAATGTTATATAATCAAGCGGGAAAAGACCCACTCGCCAATGCGGGAAAAAACCCAACCCCAGTGTGGGCTTACCGGTATGAGCTATCTAGGATTTTAATAGCCTATCTTGAAGAGCATCCAAAATAACCCAGGAGGGTGTATTATTGTCGCTCCCACTGCTTCCCAGCAAATTTTTTGGGACTTTGAAATTTTCGAAAATTTTGGTCCGTCCAAGTACCGAAATTTGCAAACTTTGCATGGCCACCCTGAACTACTGGAAAGACTTAGACCAAAGCGGATTGTATGTATGTGTAGGGCATCTGTTGCGCATCATGATGATATATGCCACCCAGGGGCGCAGCCAGGGGGCATGCGGGGCATGCGGCCGCATGCCCCGTCAGGATTCGGTAATAAGAAAAATAAACCCGACGAAAGGAAGACTATACAAGAAATAAAAATGCTCCTCTGGAGCATGAAAAAAGTAATATGGGTTGTGGTGAGGTTGTAAAATCAAGAGAGGACTAGTCTTTAAAATGCTTAATATGGGGCTAGGTTCAAAAATAGAAGAGGACTAGGTTGTGAGCGAATTAATATGGGCACAGCTTCGCCGAACAACCCATATTCGCGGTTTGTCAATGTAAATTATTATGCATATCCACGATACATTTAGTTTATAGTTCATAAATAATCTACCGCTACGGTATGTGTTCGAGCTTTATTCGAACTTTTATTTTAGTAAACGTTTTCTTCGATAAATGCTTTATACTAACCTGCGCAATTTACGTATCCATTTATACGGAAAATTTATATTCAAGAATAATTTAGGACTCTCCGCCGATCTTCTATTTCCTCCGACTTGGACCAATAGCTTTAGCATCATAGCCTTAGATCTCTCCTAGTAGTAGAGCCTGCCGTAGTCCAACACAACAAAATGATGATAATTTTCGTATATATTCCTAGCTAGTCTAACAGTGCATGCAAACAGCTATATTCAATGAGTATTCAACGTTTAAATTTTTTGTTGACTGACATTGATAGCTCTAAGCTAAGACGAAACGTGAAATCCCGCGAATATGGGTTGTTCGGCGAAGCTGTGCCCATATTAATTCGCTCACAACCTAGTCCTCTTCTAATTTTGAACCTAGCCCCATATTAAGCATTTTAAAGACTAGTCCTCTCTTGATTTTACAACCTCACCACAACCCATATTACTTTTTTCATGCTCCAGAGGAGCATTTTTATTTCTTGTCCTTCTGTCATTTTAAAGGATCCCTTTCCAGCAATGCGGTAATGGATACAAGGAGCTTGAACAGTGCCGTAGGTAGAACAGAAAACTGATTATATAAATATATAGTACCACTGAATTCTCACCTCCGCCCCAAGCTTCGGCCGCTGCTGCAACCTGTGTTTGTGGGTAGTATAAGGATAAAACTTTTTCGCCTCCCCAAAGAGTTCGACAGTACGCCCATCGTGTTCAGCGACACGGATTTACTATATGGATACCTCCATAGGGCCGAAAAACGTTGTTTTAGGCGGTTTGACATGTGGTCAGTAGGCACCATAGACCATAGTGACCAGTGGTTAAAGGTCATTTTAAAGGTTCCCTTTCCAGCAGTGAGCTAACGCAGATAAGGAGCTTGAACAATGCAATAGGCAGGGCAAATGTGAGCAAATGGGCTTTCATTTTAATATCAAACACGACCACTTTTGAAGACTTTAATTTTTGACCCACGCCGGCCACCTACCAACAGGTCCGGTGGAGCCACTTTTTGTGGCTGGTATAATGACAAAACTTGATAGCTTCGCCAAGGGCTTTCACTAGATACCAAACATGAC
>JASAND010016303.1:0-28060 GCA_030248195.1 Trissonchulus latispiculum | reverse complement strand
ATCACCTTTAACCTTGTGAATTATGAGCTGACATAAAAAGCATGAGCAGAAGCGATAATGCTCATTACAAAACTGCAAACCAGACCGGAATTGGTCATTTCGTTAGTGATTACAAGCGAGGCACGGGTTATTGTTTAGTATTATTCTTCCCGTAATGTTGGAGCTTTTAGAAAACGATTAGCACGCGCTTTTGACTTTCATGATAAGAGCTTGACATAAAAGTTTAGATAGTTTTGTACCAAAATGTTACCGAAAACTGACAATTAAAATAAGTTTGACCGTTTAGTTGACACGAACAAGTGAGGGCACGAATGAAACGGTCCTAACTAATAGACATTCATACAAATCTAGCATACTTTGCAAAATGGACCAGCAAGGAGTCCTTATTTGCGATTCGTCCGCTCCTTGAGCATAGGACTACCTACACGGACGAAATCGAGGACCAACTGGTAGTTACAGCCTATTCTGGGAGTCCCCGTGACTCTGAATGAAGCTGACTACCTACTGTACATGTTATAACGACATGACAATGGACATTCGCTCGCGCTGGCTAACATTTGCTCATTCGAACAAGTAACGACCAGTCAACAGACACTTGTTCACAACTACACAGTCTTCCTGCATAATATGAGAATTCCTTTGGTATTTTGGATGTATGCGAATCATGCACCCGATGGGAATCGACCCGTCATTAAGTTCTTGATATAATCCATACTGACAACGTTTTCGGACCGATTAAGACTTCTCTTTAACTTAATAACATTAGTTTTAGAACAATTATGATTTGAGTGATTATTATTGATAGCTTCGATCAACACTTCAGTGTGTTAGGTCCATAGCATTCTGGATTATCCCAACTTTGCAACTCATATGACAAACAGGCATTCAACTAACCCAATTAATGCACCACTGGTTCTCAAGAATGTAATTTAACTGCTAGTTATTGTTGAACAATAATTATTAATGTAGGAATGAGAGACATGAATTTTAAACTGATTATCATTAGTTGGGTAGTTTCTTAACAACATTCATACAGAGTATGGCAATCCTCACAACCCCCTATCGTACAAGGGAGTTTCTGCAAGTTGCAAATCAATTAGGCAAAACATTCACTCACCAGGCATACAAAACAAACATTCAGCATCCATGCAAATCAGACATTCCTAAAAGAGTTAGTTAACTTCGGAACCTCACGTCGCCAAGGGGTTGACCGATGTAACCATTTTACGTAAATTTAGGGAAACATTCATACATTAACTACACATATTTTTTAGTAAACATCTAGCTATCAGAACACACTTGCTTAACTAACCCTAATTGTATGTGCATATTTGGTTTCTAAACTTTAAACTTTGTTGAGCTCGGATTTGGGCTTTCGCAATTCTACATAATTGCTTTATAAAAGAAATTTTGTGAAAAAACTGGATCTTATAAGTTTGGTGAAGCTTTGAAGAAGGTTGAAGGAAAGCCAGTGATAATTAGTAATAATTGCTCGGCAATTATTACTAACAACAAAATTAAGTTAAACTAAATACACAGTTAACTGAAAACTACAGAAAGATGAGGAAGCCGGCCATTCCTCTCAAAAGCTGCTTAATAATTAAATAATTAAAACTAGTATCAACTCATAGTTTTGGGATTATCTTAAAATGACCTGTACGACTTTGACACCTACCAATTTAAAAGCCGACCTAATGCTAAAATAAAGCATGATACAGAACTGGCGTTTTAAAACAGTGCGATGCCTTTTGTAAAAGTCATGGCCGGCAACTCCTAGTTGCCGGCTGTGGCGAGAATACTTGCTAACTAACTTATTAATTTCAGAGCCGTAATTAAGGGGCTCTCTAACTCAAACTCAACGGTTGGGTCCCACTCAAAATCCCGTACATACTACAAAAAGTAACCCCAAAAGTGACAAATAAAAGGTAGAAAAGAAAATAGAACATTTTGTTGTGAAAGCAATAATTTTGTGGCTTGACTAGGAAGGCGAGAAGGATAAAAGAAAAGCGAAATGGACATGTCTCGTCCCTATTTTAGAAATCATAAAATAATAACAACTGAAGGTTTAAGGAAAATTAAATCGGCTCGGAAGCCCGACATGCTATGGAACAGAAATATGGCTCAGAGGCCCATCATGCCATGGAAATGAAGATTGGCCATAAGGCCTAAATACTGGCGGAAAAACGGGGCATATAGGCCCAAAAAGGTATAAAAGAAGGTGGCGCGAAGGCCTGAAAAGCATTAAAAAGGGCCAACCGGCCAACATACAATTATACAAAATTTGGCCAAAAGGGGCCACAATATAATTCCTAATTTTTTGTCCTATTGGCGGGTCAAGGCCGGACATAAAAGGTCCATACGGCCACTCAAGTTGTTAGTGTTCGTGCGTTAACTCAGTTCTTCCTTTTCTGGCCAGTGCGGGCCAGAAAAGGGTCCTTAGGTGCGTCCTATGGGGGGCGTGCATTGCTATTTTCCCGTGACACACCAGTGTCACGAGAAGCAATACACGCGGGGAAAGGGGACTTCTAACGACCGTCCTCGGCCGAGTCTCAACGAACACTGATTAGAAAGTTTGAATTTGGGGAGCAAGCGACAGCTCGCTGACAGCTTGTAATTAAAGCGGTTTCCTTTAATTTTGGAGGAAACTTCTAGAAGCTTCCTATCTTTCGCATGTAAAGTCCCAGGCTCTTTTTAGCCTGGGGATCAGTTGGGGGTCAGATTAATGATAATGGAAAACTATTGCCCCCAACTGGTCCTCTTTTTGATGAATTTCGGGGTCGAAACTTGGGCGAATTTTATAAAGTTTTGGGTTTAGACGTAAACGTAACCAAAGGGACAAGAGACAATATATATGTTCTTGGCTTGCCCAAAAATTGACAGAATTTTACCAAATTTTGGCCATTCTGGGCCTATACAAAACAGGTGAGACTCTAGTAAGTTAAACTGACTGAATAAATTACTTTGCCCTAGTTAATAAAAGTTTATAATTTACTTGTTTTCGGCCCCTCACTCTTAAGTCTCACTTAGACTTTTGGCCGAAAACAAAGGACGCCGGTCATCTGTCTCCAGCAACAGTCGTTCCTTGTGTAATGTGGATGATAGCGACTGCGCTATCACCCCCTTTCCAATATTTATATTTCGCGCTTTTTCCATTTTTCTCCCAAAATTCCCCAAAAATCCCCTGATGCAATTGTTGTAACTTTAATGTCAAGTCTGGAAAGATAGAGCATGTATGTCACGTGATGCTGACAAAACATGTTTTCCAGACTTGAATTATGTGGATAATCAGTTGGGAGTTTTGTCAACCTTTAGAGCGGTCGGTCCTTAGAATTGGGGGCCCCACCTTTTGGCGATCCACACCTAAAAAGTAAGTGTTTCTTTTTCGTTTTTCCCTCAAAAACCCTTTTTAACTTACTTTTCTAATTTCCTTTCTTACTCCTAACCCCCTTTTGCTATTCCTTTTTGTCTAACATTTAACTCCCCCTTCCCTCCCCTCTCTTAATTTCACGGGGTTGGCCCCGTTCCCCCGGGTCTTTTCTGCTAGCTACTTCCCCTCCCCCATTGTGCGGTATTTTCCCTTGTTCCCCCAGTGTTGCTGGTCCCCCTCCCTTACTGTTTATTGCCCCTGCTGTATCCTGTTTTTGTGACGGTGTTGCGGGTATCCCGCTATCCCCCACTGTCCCCTCCGGGTATCCCGGAAGGTCCTCCTGTACTGTCATTGCCCTGTCTGCGCTCAGTAAAGTTCCAGTTGTTTTTTGTAGCTAATTTATCTTAATTTATTTAATATTTAACGGTTTTAATTTCACTTTAATAGCTAGGTAGAGCTCTGGGAATAGCCCGGAGCTGATCCAAAACTGAGCCCAAATTTCCGTGTGCGTGTCCCTAGTTATTACCTGGCGCCCCGTTGGCGTCCCCCAAAATTCGTCTGTGTCCCTTTGCGAAGCAAGTCGGTGGAAAGAGCCGCCTGGACTAAAGATCTCCACCCGCAGTCGCTGGTCAGCGTCCTTGCGCACAGTTCCCGTGTAAAATTTGGGGCGTGAGCTCAGCGGTTAAATTCCCTAGCTCCCTCATATTTTACACTTGCTACTGGAAACCCCTTGTTCTCGCTGGGGCAAGGAAAAGTAGGAAAAATAAACACAAAAGATGAAAACCTATGCACACAGTCATTTCTACGTAAATTCTAGCTAAATAAAGACTATATTATTGAATTCTACGTACTTAACTACCTAGATTTAAT
Organism: Trissonchulus latispiculum; assembly: GCA_030248195.1. Classification (NCBI taxonomy): domain Eukaryota; kingdom Metazoa; phylum Nematoda; class Enoplea; order Enoplida; family Ironidae; genus Trissonchulus; species Trissonchulus latispiculum. Next base: position 23,823 of record JASAND010016303.1, on the reverse strand, counting down.
TTCTTTTCTTTTAATTTAATTTATTTCTGAGGCAACTAGGCCCCCTTCAAACCAATAGGATAGAGAAAAAGTGTGTACTAACTCTCTTTCCGAGAGGCAATTCTCCTGCTGGACTAAAGGCCAGCCCAAAGTTCATGTGAGGACAGCCTTCCAGACAATGTGACTGAAGTTGACATAAAGGTTACGTAAGTCTTAGTTAAGTTACACCTTGTTAGAGAAACTAAAATTACGAAATGGCAAACATTTTACTAAAACATTTTTGACCATAACTTTCTTAATATTGGGAGTTGAGAAATAAAATTTACATTTTTGGAATCAGCGGCGAATAGCCTTTCGGTTAAGCCTAAGTTGTGTTTCCACATAAAATTTCGATTATTACGTAATTATTACCTAATTAACACTAATTAACCCCAATTAAGAATTTTTAACTCATATTAGTGCTAATTTAAGCTAATTAACCATCAAAAATAGAGAATTAATGTTAAACAACGTTAAACATGCCTATCTACGTCTAAATACAACTACTTATGCATTTGTAACTACATGTTGTTGCTAATTAAGGCTAATTCCACATGATAACTACCATATACCAATGAACCATCTTCATAACATTATGTTTGACGATAAATTAAAATTTGTTGGTTGTTAACAGAGGAGGATTACACGTCTTCTTTGATGATATTAGAACCTTTTCTTCTGGCTTCGGGTGGTCGACGACAATGCATAAGTTGCCTAGGATTGGGTCCTAATGAAAAGGCACCAGCTTTTCATTAAAATATAGATATTTGCGATTTCTATTATTATCTGCTTAGGGATAACGAGATCCTAATGAAAAGGCACCCGCTTTTCACAAGGAAGTGATATTAGGGAATTTCCATTCAGACCACCTAACTGACTAATATGCGTATCAATTTACGATGTTGTTCTTCTTGCATTAATGATACCCCTGCCCTGACCCTATAATGTGAATTTAACTAATCGTCCCTTTCATTTCCCAAGGAGTTAATTATGTTTTAGAGATTGGCAACCCTGCTCTTAATTACATATAAATACAAGTACAGCTTGGACGTTCTTTCATACAAGATATGGTCATGAGAACCTTCAACTCAGGCCATTTTTGAGTGGCCATTGATTAAATCCTTCTTTTTAGGTTATTTCTTCAAAACCTGATTTTTTATTTAACCAATTCCATTACAAATGCCTTATCTTTTTCATCGTAAATTTGCAGCTGAGCTTGCTTTTCCTTTGTTTCTGATTCCTGAGTTTGGCTTGCGATTAGGTACCTTGCTTCGAGATTGGAAAGATACCAATGTTGTTCCTATTTTCAAAAATAAGGGATCCCGAAATTCTATCGAAAACTATTGAGATGTTTCTTTAACCGGTGGTGCAGCTAGACCTGTTGATACATTTATAAATTGGAACTTAATGCGATTTTGTATAGATAATAATATTATTTCTAGTAGTCAACATTGATTTCTTAAAGGTCGTTCTACTGTCGCAAGCTTATTTCGCAATGACTGAAGTCTTGCATTGGACAGAAAACAAGCTGTGGATATGGTATATATTGATTTGAAAAAAGCCTTAACGCACTTTCATCCTTAAAATACAGCAACGACTCCTAGCTTATGGAATTACTGGTCGTTTTCTAACTTTCATTATGGAATTTATTTCAATTCGTCGTCAGAGGGTGTGTATTGATATTTCTGTTTCGGATTAGCGTTATATGACTAGTGGTGTACCACAAGGATCTGTTTGTGGCCCTACTTTGTTTCTCACATACATAAATGAGTTGTTACTTTTATTCGGGGATATCAAATTATTTTGGAATGGAGCTAGACCTTTTAAATGAATGGGTTAACGAGAGGCAGCTAACGGTTGCTATTCATAAAACAGTTGTGCTCCATTTGGGACTTAACAGTACTCATTTGGGTTATGATTTATCTAATACGGCTTTAGAGATAGTAGATAGTTGATGGTTACAATGACCTTGGGGTCAATATCAACTCCCGTCCATGCGTGTCTGAGCATGTAGATTCGATTACAGCTAAAGCTCGTCGTACTTTATTTCTTATTAAGCAGAATTTTGTTACGAATTATATATCTGTATCTCTATGAGAAATACTACTATACTTTTTTACTAAACTTTTACTACTAAATCTTCTCTGGCATTTTGGCATTTTTTAGGGGTTTGAAAGTGGGGGGCTTCGCCCCCCCCATAGGGAGGGGGAAGTGGGGGGGCTTCCGAAAAGTGGGGGGGGCGAGCCAAATGTAAAATATACCTGTATAATGTATAATTATAATATAAATTAGCATTTTTAAGCTAAAAACGCAAAAAATCGCTGTTTTTAAGCTTAAAATGAGCTTATAAGTCCATAAATTAGCTAAAAATTGAGAAACTATTTTTTGAAAATTTGACCTCAAAAACCTAATTTTTAGACACTTTTGGGCGACCCCCAAAAAAGTGGGTGAAAAGTGGGGGGGGGGCGAAAGTGGGGGGGGGGCTCCGAAAAGTGGAGGGGGCCCCCCACTAAAAAATGTCAGAATCTCTACTTTTCAACATTTCCCTCTTAACATGTACATTTCCACGTGATTGGCTAAATGCTAATATCACTCCCATATTTAAAAAAGGGAATAAAAATTTATCAGAGAATTATAGACCCATTAGTCTCACATCTCCCGCAATGAGAACATTCGAAAAGACAGTGAAACCGAAACTTCTTAATCATCTCAGTCTAAATAATATACGTACTTTCTCCTCATCAACATGGTGGTCTTAGTAAGCGGAGTAAGGCCCGGCACTAATGTAGAAGCATCATTAAAATAGGGTTGAAAACACCATAACTTGTAGGATCTTTTGCTGACATCAAATTTCTGCGAATTGACTATGGTGTTCGATTCGAAGTTCGAACTGAGGACTGGGCCTTGGTCATTGTGAAATTTGTGATATCTGTTTGAGTTTGACTGAAGTAATATACTTAGAAAATGAAGCCAGTAGTTTTTGAGAAACTAAACATCTTAATCCCTTAATCCCTGAGAGTTACTCCTCAGTTTTTTCTTTCCAAGTTCTACATGCCTTGTTACTTGAAATTTACATTTGGTGCGCAAATGTGCCAGAGTAATGATCATTCACAACATTTACCGAATGGATTTAATTTTAACTTTAATTAATTAAATTTAATATTTTCTCGAACTTCAGTTGATCCAACTGTGTTTAGTTCCGTCTACAGATTTTCTGGGCTCTCTGGGGGCCTTTTTGTGCAGCTAGTTAAACAAGTTAAAAGAGTTAAAATTAACTGAAACCTTTTCGCATACAGGGAGTTAAAAGGGAGTTAAAGTTAGACGAGTTAAACAATTTATTTTAACTCGTCTTCAGGGTGAAACGAATTAAAAAATTTCAAATCTATTCTTTTAACTCACAGTGGATTGCACCAAATCTGAATAGCTATTCTCAGAATAAGTCTAAAATCTGAATAGCTAATCTTTTTCTCAAATTATTCAGATTTTGCGTTGCACCAAAATGTGACTAGCTAATCCTTTGTTATTCTCAGAATAAAATCTGAATAACTATTCAGATTTTATTCTGATATTCAGCCCCGTGACAAAGAACTGACCAATCTGCTACCGGGAAGATTATGCATAAATCCAATGGAATAGCAAGCAACTGGAAAGTTATTCAAATGTTATTCACAAACATTTTTGCCCTGTTCACACTTATTCAGATCCTTGTTGCCATTCCTAACGCTTGAAATGATTTGCTAACATGGCCTTATTTGGTGTATACTTCTATTTGTTTCATTACTTTTTTTAGGCACAGTGAAAGTAATATATAAAGCAAAATTAATCACAAAAATTTTAATTAATATTCAATGGTCAAGTATTATAACTTTCAAAAGCTTCTGTTGACCACTGTTCTTCGAAGAAACAGTTTTGAGCAGAAACTTGCTTGTTTAAACAAAAACACCAAAATTTTCAGAACACGACATCGACAAACATTCTTCTGGAACATAGAAAAGTCGGAGAAAACACAAAATGACTTATCACTATAAATTCTTTGGAATAAAGCGTTATTCAGATTTTATTCTTACTCCGAGGGAAGAATGGAGTAAGAATAAAATCTGAATAACTTGCACTGCTTATTCTGATTTTATTCGCATTTTATTCAGATTTAACTTGGTGCAACGGAATGTGAAGTTATTCTGATTTTATTCATGAATAACTTCTGAATAGCTTATTCAGATTTTATTCACATTTGGTGCAATCCACTGTCAGGCGCCAAAAGACCCTAAGAATGGAGAGATGGATGATCAACAGCTTTTAAAAAGTCGCCTAAAAACGTAAGTTCTAGGAAAATTCAGAATTCAAAAATCTATGTTAAGGAGGGGGTTTGCCTGGTACCAAATTTTATATTCACCGATTTTGCTTATTTTCAGATACAAGATACCCCCAAATGTCTACAAAAAAAGATTTTGGAAGACTCTAAGAATGTTAGGAGAAATTTTGCAACAAAGTGTCTTGTTTTGCGGACCCATGGGAAGTGCAAAATAGAATTATGTGAAAATGAGACAAATGGGAGATGGTTGAAAATTGGCGACCAGGTCATCGTAAGGTCGGTTCACAGGCTTGCGCGTTGCGCGTTTCCTACCTATAGCTTGTTCACAGACTTTGGCCTGGCTTATAGTGATAGAAGGGATTAAATTTTCGCGAGACAGTCCCTGAGTTACAATTGTTTAAAATTTTAGTGAATATCGCTAGCCTAGCTTCTGCTGTCTTCATAGCCAGTCCAGTCAGACAGAGGCTGACCGCACAATGGGTAAATGGGGGAGTTACAGTACCGTTCTCTGTCTTTCAAATCCAGGTTTCTCTGGCTCTCTACTGCTCATAAAAGAGCATAGGAGCACATACTTCGACGAACCAAGCCTCTAGCGCAGAAGGGGTGGGATTAGAAGCAAACCCAGATGTGTGCCAATTTTGAGCACTTGATACTCACGTCGAGAAGGCAAGTCCTAAGGAGACACATTGCAGCAAGGACCTACAAATAGTAAGCTTGCCGTAGTTTATATAGTTTTGGTATTTCAGGGAGATTGCTCAAAGGCGGCTAATGCCTGTAGCAGGGTCCTTATTTGTAGTTACGGTATTCCTGATTCTCCTCGGATTTGTATTGACCTGTACGGATCTACAATACAAAAGGGGCAGCGACATTTGCACAAAGAAAGCGTACAGGGTTCCCTCGACAAATTTCATCTATATCTATGCTGTGGGATCAATACGCTATCAATTGATCAATTTTCTCTTAATTCATCGATTGATCGATCCGTGAACGGAATTTTTTTCCTCCTCCATCACACCATGTTCGATTTCAGTTACTGGACTGCTGACGGCAGTCACGTGATGGCGAATTGGGAAACTGTCGCTCCCGGCTGTTCCCGAGAACCCGGTGTGGTGATTTTCCTAAATCAAATCCCCGAATTCCGGTTGGATACATGGTACGTAGTGTGTACGAATTTTAGCTTTTTGTGCGAAAATTATCACCAGTGCCACTGCCGGCTGGAGTACCAGTGCCCAGAAGAGGACTGTCGCTCAAGTGAACAGTTGCATTATCACGAAATTTTCGCCACCGGAAATGATTCGATTGAGATTGTGCTACATTTAGGTTCACCACCAGTTTCCGGGATTCTCAGGTTCCGTTTGGCTGCCATTGACGAATTCGGTGAAACGGAAATTTTTGCTAAACTAACGATTTTCGAGCCGTCCGAAGTGATTACGTATTCGATTAAAGACTTGGATCTAAACACGTACTATATTTTTACGTCATGCCTTCATGCAGATTACGTAAAACGGTACAATGTCTGCCAAGAAAGCGCCTTTTGCCCGAAACAGTACAGCTTCTACTTATCCAATTTGCCTTTGAAACCAGTTATTGTGAATCCTGTCCTCAGTGGCTCGCCATTTGTTATTGAGAGTTCACAACTGTTACTTATTTTAGTAGTAATTAATGAATTTGTTGAATTTGTTTTGTGAATAGCCAGAAAAAATGTGCAAATAAATCAACACATCTCAATAGATAATTTGAAATTTGAAAAATGTTCATTTCCAGAATCCATTTCAGCTTCAAATAATTTACAGACATGAATTAGTCGGTTCACTGGAATCTATTTCCCTATTCACATACTAACAATCCGTTGGGACAACAAGCGGCATTTCCAAACCTCAATCCGAAATTTTGAAATTTAGAGAGATGTAGCTTCGAAATTCTGTAAACTGGATAATGAATTAGTGAAAAGTTTTTCGTAAAAGTGCATTTTCGATTTTTTAGCTTATTTTGAAATATTGTAAATTCTATATCTTGCCTTCTACTGCCTTTTTTAAAAACCAAAGAAAACGGCCTGATTGTATGCAGATGTGAAACAGATCTGGAAAATTTGGTCAAGTTTGGTTGAAGCAGTGACGAGAAACTAAAAACGAAGAAATCGCAACTTGTCATTGTTTGCTTTGGTTTTATGAATTCGCTATGCTTTCAATCAGCTGCATAGTGGCTTTTGTTAAATAATACACATAAGTAACGCAATGACAACTTTTAAAACCCAATAGATTTAATTTTTGTATAAAATGATCTTACTTTGCTTGTGCAAACGGTCAACGTAAATCAGCCATATGCAAAATCTTTTGTAACTTTTGATAGCAACCGTATAGAAGAAATATGCACATCATTTTAAAGCGCTTTTTGTGCTCTTTCACATGGCGGATTCAAATATACAAGGCATAAATAAAATTTTATTTGCGCATGCGCGAAGCCAGCATGGTAGTTAGCCACTTGTGCACTCTCTGACACAAACACTTTGCGCAAAGATGGCTTGCCAGCCAGACTTGCTTCACCCAATGTTTTGTCAAGTTTGCTTCATCTATGGAAAAATTACGTTGAAAATCTCGGTAGTGGTACTACCACCTTAAAATCAGAACATCTGACCTATTGTTCACCAAATGTTCACTAAGCTAACATTTTCAGAAAAACTGACATTTTCTGCATAGCGCAAATTGGAATCGGATGGAGGGCACCCAGTTTTCCTTTTTTAGTGAATTTAACGGAGGTTAATATTGTTGACATTGGCATATGAATAACAAACATAACGAAAAGCGTCGTAATGACTCCATCCATTCAAGAATCCACGTCGTGGATCCAATCCCCACCTCAAGAATCTTTCCACAGTCTGGCTGCCAGAAGTCAACACTACAAAACAATTAAATTGCTTTAATTGTTATTAATGGGTTATTGTTATGCATCTCATCAAGTAGCATCCGCGCAGTATATTTTCTTTTGTAAAACTTCGTTTATTGCCGGTGCAATAACCGCGTTTTGTTCGACGAAAGTCAGAAACAAGGCTAAAATGTTATCTTCATATCTGGTAGTGAAGGACTATTTTCTTACCACGTCCGCTCACTGAAGCCAAGTAGTGTGAGAAGCAAAATCCGTGGTTGCAGGCAAGTAATGGATGAGATCCACATACAAAAGCAATTTTTTATATTCTATTAAAACGCTGCAATTTTTCAGCAGAAGTATTATTATGGCAATCCACAGTTGTAGAATGTGAAAAACGGATTGAGTTAACGAACGAGCAAAACTCATGAAAATTATAAGTTAAAAATATATTTGTGATGGCTTGTGATTATGCTGGGCGTAGGTGTGGCTGGGCAAAAGATTGGGGGGGGGCTCCTACTGAGGGTGGGGTCCCCCCCACCCCCCCCCCCCCAACACACCTATGATGCTGGGGACCGCCCCCTCCCCCATAATGGACAACTACAGTTTGGGTAAGTTTTAGCACATTTTAGGACAAATTTGTCAATTTGCAAGCCCTATTTTCGAATACCAAAAGTACTGACAAAAGGTTTTGAGTTCGTTTAATTAAGGAGCTGTACGTCAAAAAGGGAGCGAAGAGAGCGTTTTAGCTAAAAAACTTGAGTACAGTTTAGGGCATAGGTGTAACGGGGATTTGGGTTTGGGCTGGGGGGCCCCCTCCCCCCGAATTTTGGGGGGCCCCCCTTTTTAGACCCCCCCAAACCCCCCCACGACCCCCCCCCAACCCAAACCTCCCCCAAAAAAATTTTTCTATTTTTATGTCAAAAATCGCATTTTCAGCCATTGCTAATGCCCAAAAACATTCAACTATGAAGTAATTTTGACATTAGACAAGGGTTTTAAACTCGAAAACTTGATTGCCAACATGTTTCTAAGCCTAAAATAAGGTCAATATTGAGCCAGAAAGTCCATAAAACCGTTAAAAACGTGTATTTCTCGCAATAATAAACACTTTAAGCCAAAAATTTGGACTTTTTTGAAAAATTTTGTGCAGAATTTACCCTAAAAATACCCAATTTTTTGCCAATTTTTCGCGCCTGCGGCGCCACTACCCCCCCCCCCCCAGTCACACGAAGCCCTTTTTTAGAAAACAATTAGAAAACTCACTGATAATTTTTTCCAATTTTTTTCTTAATGTTTTCTAGAATTTTTCTAATTATTTTCTCATCGTTTTGTAATTGTTTTCCAATTGTTTTCAAAAGCCTAGCTGTCCATTTTCTAATTAATTTCTGCATTTTTTCTAATTAATTTCTCATTGTTTTCTAATTGATTTCTTATTGTTTTCGAAAAAAATGTCGATTTTTCTAATTGTTTTCTAAATAAGTGCTTCGTGTGACGGGGGGGGGTAGTCGCGCCGCGAGCACGAAAAATTGGCAAAAATTAAGACATTTTAGGAGTAAATTCTGCACAAAATTTTTCAAAAAAAATCCAAATTTTTGGCTTAAAAGTGTTTATTAGAATTACGGACATGGACTTTCAATATTGACCTTATTTTAGGCTTAGAAAACATGTTGGCAATCAAGTTTTCATTGTCTAATGTCAAGTACTTCATAGTTGAATGTTTTTGGGCATTAGCAATGGCTAATGCGATTTTTGACATAAAATAGAAAAATTTTGGGGCGGGTTGGGGGGGGTCGTGGGGGTTTGAAGTCCTAAAAGGGGCCCCCAAAATTCGGGGGCCCTACAAACCCAAATCCCCGTTACTATGCCCCCAAACTGTACTCAAGTTTTTTAGCTAAAACGCCGGCATCCTTAATTAGAACGAACTCAAAACCTTTTGTCAATACTTTTGGTATTCAAAAACCAGAATTTGCAAATTGACAAATTCGAAATCACCAAAATGTGCTAAAACTTACCCAAACTGTAGTTGTCCATTATGGAGGGGCGGTCCCAGCATCACTCTTAGATTGTGTTGGGGGGGGGTGGGGGGGACCCACCGTAAAACCCCCCCCCCAATCTTTAGCCCAGCCACACCTACGCCCAGCGTAATCACAAGCCACCGCAAATGTATTTTTAACTTACCAATTTTCATGAACTTTGCTCGTTCGTTCAACTCAATCCGTTTTTCACATTCTACAACTGTGGATTGCCATAATAATTACTTCTGCTGAAAAATTGCAGCGTTTTAATAGAATATAAAAAATTGCTTTTGTATGTGGATCTCATCCATTACTTGCCTGCAACCACGGATTTTGCTTCTCACACTACTTGGCTTCAGTGAGCGGACGTGGTAAGAAAATAGTCCTTCACTACCAGATATGAAGATAACATTTTAGCCTTGTTTCTGACTTTCGTCGAACAAAACGCGGGTTATTGCACCGGCAATAAACGAAGTTTTACAAAAGAAAATATACTGCGCGGATGCTGCTTGATGAGATGCATAACAATCAACCCATTAATAACAATTAAAGCAATTTAATTGTTTTGTAGTGTTGACTACTGGCCGCCAGACTGTGGAAAGAGTCTTGAGGTGGGGATTGGATCCACGACGTGGATTCTTGAATGGATGGAGTCATTACGACGCTTTTCGTTATGTTTGTTATTCATATGCCAATGTCAACAATATTAACCTCCGTTAAATTCACTAAAAAAGGAAAACTGGGTGCCTCCATCCGATTCCAATTTGCGCTATGCAGAAAATGTCAGTTTTTCTGAAAATGTTAGCTTAGTGAACATTTGGTGAACAATAGGTCAGATGTTCTGATTTTTAAGGTGGTAGTACCACTACCGAGATTTTCAACGTAATTTTTCCATAGATGAAGCAAACTTGACAAAACATTGGGTGAAGCAAGTCTGGCTGGCAAGCCATCTTTGCGCAAAGTGTTTGTGTCAGAGAGTGCACAAGTGGCTAACTACCATGCTGGCTTCGCGCATGCGCAAATAAAATTTTATTTATGCCTTGTATATTTGAATCCGCCATGTGAAAGAGCACAAAAAGCGCTTTAAAATGATGTGCATATTTCTTCTATACGGTTGCTATCAAAAGTTACAAAAAGATTTTGCATATGGCTGATTTACGTTGACCGTTTGCACAAGCAAAGTAAGATCATTTTATACAAAAATTAAATCTATTGGGTTTTAAAAGTTGTCATTGCGTTACTTATGTGTATTATTTAACAAAAGCCACTATGCAGCTGATTGAAAGCATAGCGAATTCATAAAACCAAAGCAAACAATGACAAGTTGCGATTTCTTCGTTTTTAGTTTCTCGTCACTGCTTCAACCAAACTTGACCAAATTTTCCAGATCTGTTTCACATCTGCATACAATCAGGCCGTTTTCTTTGGTTTTTAAAAAAGGCAGTAGAAGGCAAGATATAGAATTTACAATATTTCAAAATAAGCTAAAAAATCGAAAATGCACTTTTACGAAAAACTTTTCACTAATTCATTATCCAGTTTACAGAATTTCGAAGCTACATCTCTCTAAATTTCAAAATTTCGGATTGAGGTTTGGAAATGCCGCTTGTTGTCCCAACGGATTGTTAGTATGTGAATAGGGAAATAGATTCCAGTGAACCGACTAATTCATGTCTGTAAATTATTTGAAGCTGAAATGGATTCTGGAAATGAACATTTTTCAAATTTCAAATTATCTATTGAGATGTGTTGATTTATTTGCACATTTTTTCTGGCTATTCACAAAACAAATTCAACAAATTCATTAATTACTACTAAAATAAGTAACAGTTGTGAACTCTCAATAACAAATGGCGAGCCACTGAGGACAGGATTCACAATAACTGGTTTCAAAGGCAAATTGGATAAGTAGAAGCTGTACTGTTTCGGGCAAAAGGCGCTTTCTTGGCAGACATTGTACCGTTTTACGTAATCTGCATGAAGGCATGACGTAAAAATATAGTACGTGTTTAGATCCAAGTCTTTAATCGAATACGTAATCACTTCGGACGGCTCGAAAATCGTTAGTTTAGCAAAAATTTCCGTTTCACCGAATTCGTCAATGGCAGCCAAACGGAACCTGAGAATCCCGGAAACTGGTGGTGAACCTAAATGTAGCACAATCTCAATCGAATCATTTCCGGTGGCGAAAATTTCGTGATAATGCAACTGTTCACTTGAGCGACAGTCCTCTTCTGGGCACTGGTACTCCAGCCGGCAGTGGCACTGGTGATAATTTTCGCACAAAAAGCTAAAATTCGTACACACTACGTACCATGTATCCAACCGGAATTCGGGGATTTGATTTAGGAAAATCACCACACCGGGTTCTCGGGAACAGCCGGGAGCGACAGTTTCCCAATTCGCCATCACGTGACTGCCGTCAGCAGTACAGTAACTGAAATCGAACATGGTGTGATGGAGGAGGAAAAAATTCCGTTCACGGATCGATCAATCGATGAATTAAGAGAAAATTGATCAATTGATAGCGTATTGATCCCACAGCATAGATATAGATGAAATTTGTCGAGGGAACCCTGTACGCTTTCTTTGTGCAAATGTCGCTGCCCCTTTTGTATTGTAGATCCGTACAGGTCAATACAAATCCGAGGAGAATCAGGAATACCGTAACTACAAATAAGGACCCTGCTACAGGCATTAGCCGCCTTTGAGCAATCTCCCTGAAATACCAAAACTATATAAACTACGGCAAGCTTACTATTTGTAGGTCCTTGCTGCAATGTGTCTCCTTAGGACTTGCCTTCTCGACGTGAGTATCAAGTGCTCAAAATTGGCACACATCTGGGTTTGCTTCTAATCCCACCCCTTCTGCGCTAGAGGCTTGGTTCGTCGAAGTATGTGCTCCTATGCTCTTTTATGAGCAGTAGAGAGCCAGAGAAACCTGGATTTGAAAGACAGAGAACGGTACTGTAACTCCCCCATTTACCCATTGTGCGGTCAGCCTCTGTCTGACTGGACTGGCTATGAAGAGAGCAGAAGCTAGGCTAGCGATATTCACTAAAATTTTAAACAATTTTAACTCAGGGACTGTCTCGCGAAAATTTAATCCCTTCTATCACTATAAGCCAGGCCGAAGTCTGTGAACAAGCTATAGGTAGGAAACGCGCAACGCGCAAGCCTGTGAACCGACCTTACGATGACCTGGTCGCCAATTTTCAACCATCTCCCATTTGTCTCATTTTCACATAATTCTATTTTGCACTTCCCATGGGTCCGCAAAACAAGACACTTTGTTGCAAAATTTCTCCTAACATTCTTAGAGTCTTCCAAAATCTTTTTTTGTAGACATTTGGGGGTATCTTGTATCTGAAAATAAGCAAAATCGGTGAATATAAAATTTGGTACCAGGCAAACCCCCTCCTTAACATAGATTTTTGAATTCTGAATTTTCCTAGAACTTACGTTTTTAGGCGACTTTTTAAAAGCTGTTGATCATCCATCTCTCCATTCTTAGGGTCTTTTGGCGCCTGACAGTGGATTGCACCAAATGTGAATAAAATCTGAATAAGCTATTCAGAAGTTATTCATGAATAAAATCAGAATAACTTCACATTCCGTTGCACCAAGTTAAATCTGAATAAAATGCGAATAAAATCAGAATAAGCAGTGCAAGTTATTCAGATTTTATTCTTCCCTCGGAGTAAGAATAAAATCTGAATAACGCTTTATTTCCAAAGAATTTATAGTGATAAGTCATTTTGTATTTTCTCCGACTTTTCTATGTTCCAGAAGAATGTTTGTCGATGTCGTGTTCTGAAAATTTTGGTGTTTTTGTTTAAACACGCAAGTTTCTGTTCAAAACTGTTTCTTCGAAGAACAGTGGTCAACAGAAGCTTTTGAAAGTTATAATACTTGACCATTGAATATTAATTAAAATTTTTGTGATTAATTTTGCTTTATATATTACTTTCACTGTGCCTAAAAAAATAATGAAACAAATAGAAGTATACACCAAATAAGGCCATGTTAGCAAATCATTTCAAGCGTTAGGAATGGCAACAAGGATCTGAATAAGTGTGAACAGGGCAAAAATGTTTGTGAATAACATTTGAATAACTTTCCAGTTGCTTGCTATTCCATTGGATTTATGCATAATCTTCCCGGTAGCAGATTGGTCAGTTCTTTGTCACGGGGCTGAATATCAGAATAAAATCTGAATAGTTATTCAGATTTTATTCTGAGAATAACAAAGGATTAGCTAGTCACATTTTGGTGCAACGCAAAATCTGAATAATTTGAGAAAAAGATTAGCTATTCAGATTTTAGACTTATTCTGAGAATAGCTATTCAGATTTGGTGCAATCCACTGTGAGTTAAAAGAATAGATTTGAAATTTTTTAATTCGTTTCACCCTGAAGACGAGTTAAAATAAATTGTTTAACTCGTCTAACTTTAACTCCCTTTTAACTCCCTGTATGCGAAAAGGTTTCAGTTAATTTTAACTCTTTTAACTTGTTTAACTAGCTGCACAAAAAGGCCCCCAGAGAGCCCAGAAAATCTGTAGACGGAACTAAACACAGCTGGATCAACTAAAGTTCGAGAAAATATTAAATTTAATTAATTAATTAATTAAAGTTAAAATTAAATCCATTCGGTAAATGTTGTGAATGATCATTACTCTGGCACATTTGCGCACCAAATGTAAATTTCAAGTAACAAGGCATGTAGAACTTGGAAAGAAAAAACTGAGCAGTAACTCTCAGGGATTAAGGGATTAAGATGTTTAGTTTCTCAAAAACTACTGGCTTAATTTTCTAAGTATATTACTTCAGTCAAACTCAAACAGATATCACAAATTTCACAATGACCAAGGCCCAGTCCTCAGTTCGAACTTCGAATCGAACACCATAGTCAATTCGCAGAAATTTGATGTCAGCAAAAGATCCTACAAGTTATGGTGTTTTCAACCCTATTTTAGTGATGCTTCTACATTAGTGCCGGGCCTTACTCCGCTTACTAAGACCACCATGTTGATGCGGAGCAAGTACGTATATTATTTAGACTGAGATGATTAAGAAGTTTCGGTTTCACTGTCTTTTCGAATATTCTCATTGCGGGAGATGTGAGACTAATGGGTCTATAATTCTCTGATAAATTTTTATTCCCTTTTTTAAATATGGGAGTGATATTAGCATTTAGCCAATCACGTGGAAATGTACATGTTAAGAGGGAAATGTTGAAAAGTAGAGATTCTGACATTTTTTAGTGGGGGGCCCCCTCCACTTTTCGGAGCCCCCTCCCCCACTTTCGCCCCCCCTCACTTTTCACCCACTTTTTCGGGGGTCGCCCAAAAGTGTCTAAAAATTAGGTTTTTGAGGTCAAATTTTCAAAAAATAGTTTCTCAATTTTTAGCTAATTTATGGACTTATAAGCTCATTTTAAGCTTAAAAACAGCGATTTTTTGCGTTTTTAGCTTAAAAATGCTAATTTATATTATAATTATACATTATACAGGTATATTTTACATTTGGCTCGCCCCCCACTTTTCGGAAGCCCCCCCCCCCCCACTTCCCCCTCCCTATGGGGGGGGGGCGAAGCCCCCCACTTTCAAACCCCTAAAAAATGCCAAAATGCCAGAGAAGATTTAGTAGTAAAAGTTTAGTAAAAAAGTATAGTAGTATTTCTCATAGCGATATAGATATATAATTCGTAACAAAATTCTGCTTAATAAGAAATTAAGTACGACGAGCTTTAGCTGTAATCGAATCTACATGCTCAGACACGCATGGACGGGAGTTGATATTGACCCCAAGGTCATTGTAACCATCAACTATCTACTATCTCTAAAGCCGTATTAGATAAATCATAACCCAAATGAGTACTGTTAAGTCCCAAATGGAGCACAACTGTTTTATGAATAGCAACCGTTAGCTGCCTCTCGTTAACCCATTCATTTAAAAGGTCTAGCTCCATTCCAAAATAATTTGATATCCCCGAATAAAAGTAACAACTCATTTATGTATGTGAGAAACAAAGTAGGGCCACAAACAGATCCTTGTGGTACACCACTAGTCATATAACGCTAATCCGAAACAGAAATATCAATACACACCCTCTGACGACGAATTGAAATAAATTCCATAATGAAAGTTAGAAAACGACCAGTAATTCCATAAGCTAGGAGTCGTTGCTGTATTTTAAGGATGAAAGTGCGTTAAGGCTTTTTTCAAATCAATATATACCATATCCACAGCTTGTTTTCTGTCCAATGCAATACTTCAGTCATTGCGAAATAAGCTTGCGACAGTAGAACGACCTTTAAGAAATCAATGTTGACTACTAGAAATAATATTATTATCTATACAAAATCGCATTAAGTTCCTATTTATAAATGTATCAACAGGTCTAGCTGCACCACCGGTTAAAGAAACATCTCAATAGTTTTCGATAGAATTTCGGGATCCCTTATTTTTGAAAATAGGAACAACATTGGTATCTTTCCAATCTCGAAGCAAGGTACCTAATCGCAAACCAAACTCAGTAATCAGAAACAAAGGAAAAGCAAGCTCAGCTGCAAATTTACGATGAAAAAGATAAGGCATTTGTAATGGAATTGGTTAAATAAAAAATCAGGTTTTGAAGAAATAACCTAAAAAGAAGGATTTAATCAATGGCCACTCAAAAATGGCCTGAGTTGAAGGTTCTCATGACCATATCTTGTATGAAAGAACGTCCAAGCTGTACTTGTATTTATATGTAATTAAGAGCAGGGTTGCCAATCTCTAAAACATAATTAACTCCTTGGGAAATGAAAGGGAAGATTAGTTAAATTCACATTATAGGGTCAGGGCAGGGGTATCATTAATGCAAGAAGAACAACATCGTAAATTGATACACATATTAGTCAGTTAGGTGGTCTGAATGGAAATTCCCTAATATCACTTCCTTGTGAAAAGCGGGTGCCTTTTCATTAGGATCTCGTTATCCCTAAGCAGATAATAATAGAAATCGCAAATATCTATATTTTAATGAAAAGCTGGTGCCTTTTCATTAGGACCCAATCCTAGGCAACTTATGCATTGTCGTCGACCACCCGAAGCCAGAAGAAAAGGTTCTAATATCATCAAAGAAGACGTGTAATCCTCCTCTGTTAACAACCAACAAATTTTAATTTATCGTCAAACATAATGTTATGAAGATGGTTCATTGGTATATGGTAGTTATCATGTGGAATTAGCCTTAATTAGCAACAACATGTAGTTACAAATGCATAAGTAGTTGTATTTAAACGTAGATAGGCATGTTTAACGTTGTTTAACATTAATTCTCTATTTTTGATGGTTAATTAGCTTAAATTAGCACTAATATGAGTTAGAAATTCTTAATTGGGGTTAATTAGTGCTAATTAGGTAATAATTACGTAATAATCGAAATTTTATGTGGAAACACAACTTAGGCTTAACCGAAAGGCTATTCGCCGCTGATTCCAAAAATGTAAATTTTATTTCTCCACTCCCAATATTAAGAAAGTTATGGTCAAAAATGTTTTAGTAAAATGTTTGCCATTTCGTAATTTTAGTTTCTCTAACAAGGTGTAACTTAACTAAGACTTACGTAACCTTTATGTCAACTTCAGTCACATTGTCTGGAAGGCTGTCCTCACATGAACTTTGGGCTGGCCTTTAGTCCAGCAGGAGAATTGCCTCTCGGAAAGAGAGTTAGTACACACTTTTTCTCTATCCTATTGGTTTGAAGGGGGCCTAGTTGCCTCAGAAATAAATTAAATTAAAAGAAAAGAAATTAAATCTAGGTAGTTAAGTACGTAGAATTCAATAATATAGTCTTTATTTAGCTAGAATTTACGAAGAAATAACTGTGTGCATAAGTTTTCATCTTTTGTGTTTATTTTTCCTACTTTTCCTTGCCCCAGCGAGAACAAGGGGTTTCCAGTAGCAAGTGTAAAATATGAGGGAGCTAGGGAATTTAACCGCTGAGCTCACGCCCCAAATTTTACACGGGAACTGTGCGCAAGGACGCTGACCAGCGACTGCGGGTGGAGATCTTTAGTCCAGGCGGCTCTTTCCACCGACTTGCTTCGCAAAGGGACACAGACGAATTTTGGGGGACGCCAACGGGGCGCCAGGTAATAACTAGGGACACGCACACGGAAATTTGGGCTCAGTTTTGGATCAGCTCCGGGCTATTCCCAGAGCTCTACCTAGCTATTAAAGTGAAATTAAAACCGTTAAATATTAAATAAATTAAGATAAATTAGCTACGAAAAACAACTGGAAGTTTACTGAGCGCAGACAGGGCAATGACAGTACAGGAGGGCCGTCCGGGATACCCGGAGGGGACAGTGGGGGATAGCGGGATACCCGCAACACCGTCACAAAAACAGGATACAGCAGGGGCAATAAACAGTAAGGGAGGGGGACCAGCAACACTGGGGGAACAAGGGAAAATACCGCACAATGGGGGAGGGGAAGTAGCTAGCAGAAAAGACCCGGGGGAACGGGGCCAACCCCGTGAAATTAAGAGAGGGGAGGGAAGGGGGAGTTAAATGTTAGACAAAAAGGAATAGCAAAAGGGGGTTAGGAGTAAGAAAGGAAATTAGAAAAGTAAGTTAAAAAGGGTTTTTGAGGGAAAAACGAAAAAGAAACACTTACTTTTTAGGTGTGGATCGCCAAAAGGTGGGGCCCCCAATTCTAAGGACCGACCGCTCTAAAGGTTGACAAAACTCCCAACTGATTATCCACATAATTCAAGTCTGGAAAACATGTTTTGTCAGCATCACGTGACATACATGCTCTATCTTTCCAGACTTGACATTAAAGTTACAACAATTGCATCAGGGGATTTTTGGGGAATTTTGGGAGAAAAATGGAAAAAGCGCGAAATATAAATATTGGAAAGGGGGTGATAGCGCAGTCGCTATCATCCACATTACACAAGGAACGACTGTTGCTGGAGACAGATGACCGGCGTCCTTTGTTTTCGGCCAGAAGTCTAAGGGCCTTTTCATAAAAAGCTTAAACGGCTTAGCTTAAACGGCTTAGCTTAAAAAGCTTAAAAGGCTTAAAAATTCCTTTTCATAAATAATTGGCTTAAATGGCTTAAACGGCTTAAACGGCTTAGGCGGCTTAAACGGCTTAGCTTAAACGGCTTAATTTAAGCCGTTTAAGCCGATTAAGCCGATTATTTATGAAAAGGATTTTTAAGCCATTTAGGCTAAGCCGTTTAAGCTAAGCCGTTTAAGCCTATTATTTATGAATGTCTTTTGACTATTAATATATTAAAGTAAATGAACTTCCTGCTTCATTGTAGCTAATATCCTACTCCATTTAAGGTACTGGTTCGGGTATATGCACCAAACTTTGAAAGTCTGTAATTCTTATTTAATTAATTGAAAGTCTGTAAACTTAATTCTGTAATATTCAGTTCTTGAAGTCCAACAATGATTTGTATAGGAATGATTTTAAAGCTAGGAATATGTTCCTTAAGCAAAAATGAAGTATTTCTGACGTAATTCTACTGATTGTATTGGACATGTGGATAGCACAAAAGTAATTCTTGAACATGGATTTCTCTGAGTGTGGGAAAGCTAAAGAAAAGCTATCACTTCTGGGTTCAAACGAAACGTCTTCCCAAAAACGTTTGCAAATTTATTCGTCTTCATAACCCACTCATCAAAATCAATCCAAATACTTTCTATTGTACGAACTTTTAACAATAAAAATTGAAAAATTGACTCAAGTTTTCCTTAATATGTAGAATACTAGAATATAATGGCCAGGGATTACAAGTTTTTACATTTACATTGAAAGATTTACATTGAGAAAGAAAATCATATGCTTATCTATTTAATGAAACTTAATACTTGTACATAATGGCCAGTCTGCTTGCCGTTCGCTTCCCGAAGTTTAGCGGATTCTAGTATGAGTAAAAGTACAATTTACCAGCTTCAATTACATCATAATTTACGCAGAACAGAGCAGAATCCTACCAAACAACTATCAGAAATTCTACTTAATTTTTTGAATTTTTACACACATAAGAATCCAAATACAGTACATCCCGTCGCTCACCCGAAATAGGTTGGGGTTAAAATTAAAAACATGAGGAAAAATTAGCTTAATTTTTTAATTTTATACTGTTTAAAATGCAACTGTTTATTCTAGATCAAATATTGCATTAGAAAGAAATTTAATGGCATTAAGGTTTTTACGGTGACACCGGCCCATTTTGGGTGAGCAGACGGGATGTACTGTATATGAATTCTTGTATATGTAAAAATTAAAAAATTAACTGGAATTTCTGATAGTTGTTTGGTAGGACTCTGCTATAACGTGTAGTTAGTTCTGCGTGAATTAAAATGTGGTTTACGGTAGAAAATTGTTCTTCCACTTGTACTAGAAACTACTGGCCATAGGTGGATGAGAAGCAGACTGTCTAAAATTCTAAAATCTAAATTCTAAAGTCTAAAATTTAGGTCAGTTGGTGCAAGCCACAGTCAGTATAGTTGGTATAACCTCGGGCACCACAACCAGAAATTGGGGACCTTACTGGTATCTCGTGTAACCATGCCAACTGGAAGAACTAGGCTCTGTTGCGGAATAATGCCTTGTTTGGGGCCTGCTTGCTTCAGTTTCAATTTGAAAATTTTTAATTTAAAATTTAAAATACGTCTTAGCAGCAATAGCTTACAGAGGATTTCCAAGAAATATCATCTGTAACTACGCCCCCGGAAACAACGGAAACGAAACGGCCGACCGGCCGGCCGGCCAGCCGGCCGTCCGGCCGAGTGCACCTCTTGGCCGGCCGGTCAACGGCCAGCCGGCCGGCTGGCCGTTTTCCACCCGGCCGGTCAACAACACTATTCGGGTCTGACTCAAGAAGTGGGTTTGCTAAGGGTACAGCATTGCATTACAGTGCAGCTAAGAAAGCTGTAAGATGGAGAAATTGTAATGTATAACTAAATAACTAACTAGAAAATGTATAACTTGTATAAGCATAAAATAACCTGAGCTAAGTAAACAAAAATTATTTTTTGACTTGAATAAGCGTTTATAACTGTAAACCTCATAAATAGAAGGTTATTCATCAAGTTGAGGCTGCTTTTTAAACTAGTTACCAGTAGTAAAAAGTATGCCAATAAGACCATTGAATTCTCCACACTGTGAGCTTCATTTTGATATAAACATCATTGGCCTACTCCAAATATTGAGGAAGTTATGAACGTTTTAATATTACTACTACCATGATTTAAGCCGTTTAAGCGCGGTGATTTTACGTGGCTTAAAAATCAGGCAATTTGAACTGAATTTTAAGCCACCGGCTTAAACGGCTTAAACTAAAATTATTTATGAAAAGGAGATCGGCTTAAACGGCTTAATTTTAAGCCGCTGCATTTTTAAGCCGGTGTGTTTTTTATGAAAAGGAGTCGGCTTAAAGTTTAAGCCTATGGTTATTTATGAAAAGGGTCGGCTTAAACGGCTTAAAGTTAAGCCGTTTAAGCCACTTAAGCCGTTTAAGCCGTTTAAGCCGACCACCCTTTTCATAAATAAATTCACTTTTAAGCTAAGCCGTTTAAGCGCTTTTTATGAAATGGCCCTAAGTGAGACTTAAGAGTGAGGGGCCGAAAACAAGTAAATTATAAACTTTTATTAACTAGGGCAAAGTAATTTATTCAGTCAGTTTAACTTACTAGAGTCTCACCTGTTTTGTATAGGCCCAGAATGGCCAAAATTTGGTAAAATTCTGTCAATTTTTGGGCAAGCCAAGAACATATATATTGTCTCTTGTCCCTTTGGTTACGTTTACGTGTAAACCCAAAACTTTATAAAATTCGCCCAAGTTTCGACCCCGAAATTCATCAAAAAGAGGACCAGTTGGGGGGGCAATATTTCCCCATTATCATTAATCTGACCCCAACTGATCCCCAGGCTAAAAAGAGCCTGGGACTTTACATGCGAAAGATAGGAAGCTTCTAGAAGTTTCCTCCAAAATTAAAGGAAACCGCTTTAATTACAAGCTGTCAGCGAGCTGTCGCTTGCTCCCCAAATTCAAACTTTCTAATCAGTGTTCGTTGAGACTCGGCCGAGGACGGTCGTTAGAAGTCCCCTTTCCCCGCGTGTATTGCTTCTCCTGACACTGGTGTGTCACGGGAAAATAGCAATGCACGCCCCCCATAGGACGCACCTAAGGACCCTTTTCTGGCCCGCACTGGCCAGAAAAGGAAGAACTGAGTTAACGCACGAACACTAACAACTTGAGTGGCCATATGGACCTTTTATGTCCGGCCTTGATCTGCCAATAGGACAAAAAATTAGGAATTATATTGTGGCCCCTTTTGGCCAAATTTTGTATAATTGTATGTTGGCCGTTTGGCCCTTTTTCAATGCTTTTTCAGGCCTTTGCGCCACCTTTTTATACACTTTTTGGGCCTATATGCCCCGTTTTTCCGCCAGTATTTAGGCCTTATGGCCAATCTTCATTTCCATGGCATGATGGGCCTCTGAGCCATATTTCTGTTCCATAGCATGTCGGGCTTCCGAGCCGATTTAATTTTCCTTAAACCTTCAGTTGTTATTATTTTATGATTTCTAAAATAGGGACGAGACATGTCCATTTCGCTTTTCTTTTATCCTTCTCGCCTTCCTAGTCAAGCCACAAAATTATTGCTTTCACAACAAAATGTTCTATTTTCTTTTCTACCTTTTATTTGTCACTTTTGGGTTTACTTTTTGTAGTATGTACGGGATTTTGAGTGGGACCCAACCGTTGAGTTTGAGTTAGAGAGCCCCTTAATTACGGCTCTGAAATTAATTAGTTAGTTAGCAGAAGTATTCTCGCCACAGCCGGCAACTAGGAGTTGCCAGCCATGACTTTTACAAAAGGCATCGCATTGTTTTAAAACGCCAGTTCTGTATCATGCTTTATTTTAGCATTAGGTCGGCTTTTAAATTGCTAGGTGTCAAAGTCGTACAGGTCATTTTAAGTTAATCCCAAAACTATGAGTTGATACTACTTTTAATTATTTAATTATTAAGCAGCTTTTGAGAGGAATGGCCGGCTTCCTCATCTTTCTGTAGTTTTCAGTTAACTGTGTATTTAGTTTAACTTAATTTTGTTGTTAGTAATAATTGCCGAGCAATTATTACTAATTATCACTGGCTTTCCTTCAACCTTCTTCAAAGCTTCACCAAACTTATAAGACCCAATTTTTTCACAAAATTTCTTTTATAAAGCAATTCTGTAGAATTGCGAAAGCCCAAATCCGAGCTCAACAAAGTTTAAAGTTTAGAAACCAAATATGCACATACAATTAGGGTTAGTTAAGCAAGTGTGTTCTGATAGCTAGATGTTTACTAAAAAATATGTGTAGTTAAGGTATGAATATTTCCCTAAATTTACGTAAAATGGTTACTCGGGTAAACCCCTCATGGAGCGTGAGGTTCCGAAGTTAACTAACTTTTTAGGAATGTCTGATTTGCATGAATGCTGAATGTTTGTTTTGTATGCCTGGTGAGTGAATGTTTTGCCTAATTGATTGGCAACTTGCGGAAACTCCCCTTGTACGATAGGGGTTGTGAGGATTGCCATACTCGTATGAATGTTGTTAAGAAACTACCAAACTAATGATAGTTTTAAATTCATGTCTCTCATTCCTACATTAATAATTATTGTTCAACGATAACTAGCAGTTAAATTACATTCTTGAGAACCAGTGGTGCATTAATTGGGTTAGTTGAATGCCTGCTTGTCATATGAGTTGCAAAGTTGGGATAATCCAGAATGCTATGGACCTAGCACACTGAAGTGTTGATTGAAGCTATCAATCATAATCACTCAAATCATAGTTGTCTAAAACTGATTATTAAGTTAAAAAGAGTCTTAATCGGTCCAACGTTGTCAGTACGGATTTCCAAGAACTTAATGGCTGGTCGATTCCCATCGGGTGCATGGGATTGTAATCCGAAATTACCAAAGAATTCTCATATTATGCAGGAAGACTGTGTAGTTGTGAACAAGTGTCTGTTGACTGGTCGTTACTTGAATGAATGAGCAAATGTTAGCCAGCGCGAGCGAATGTCCATTGTCATGTCGTTATAACATGTACAGTAGGTAGTCAGCTTCATTCAGAGTCACGGGGACTCCCAGAATAGGCTGTAACTACCAGTTGGTCCTCGATTCGTCCGTGTAGGTAGTCCTATGCTCAAGGAGCGGACGAATCGCAAATAAGGACTCCTTGCTGGTCCATTTTGCAAGTATGCTAGATTTGTATGAATGTCTATTAGTTAGGACCGTGTCATTCGTGCCCTCACTTGTTCGTGTCAACTAAACGGTCAAACTTATTTTAATTGTCAGTTTTCGGTAACATTTTGGTAAAACTATCTAAACTTTTATGTCAAGCTCTTATCATGAAAGTCAAAAGCGCGTGCTAATCGTTTTCTAAAAGCTCCAACATTACGGGAAGAATAATACTAAACAATAACCCGTGCCCTCGCTTGTAATCACTAACGAAATGACCAATTCCGGTCTGGTTTGCAGTTTTGTAATGAGCATTATCGCTTCTGCTCAAGCTTTTTATGTCAGCTCGTAATTCACAAG
>JASAND010016300.1:0-10848 GCA_030248195.1 Trissonchulus latispiculum | reverse complement strand
TTTTTTTCAGGGCTAAATTTGGTACCAAAAGGGGCACCCAGTCACTTTGGGGAGGGGCGATTTGGGAGGGGTGTTTATGGCTCTCCCCCACTAGAATAAGCCCAGAGTGGGAGGAGTTAATTCCTTCATCAGGGGGCGTTAGGCCAGAACACAGTCTCCTGCTGCTACCATAGCCCACAAACAGGTTAAGGATGGACGGTTGGGTTAGCAGACCCACGATATGTGCAGGCTTAGTTCCTTGCTCAAGAAAGGGGAACTAGTGAAAATACATAGAATTGGGTCTGACTGGACAGGTTTCAAATCACTCTAGGTAAAAGACTGACGACCGGCTCGCTACTTACACTGTTCATGACCTCTGGCAACCACATCCAAATCGTCCGCGTGAACCAGATCGTAGCCAGACGTTCCCAACAGATCAAAGGAATCAAAACCGATCACAGACGGAGTCCTAGAGAAAAACAGAGAGACAATATAACGGTTCAAAAAAAGAAGTGGACCAGTACAGTTTGTAGCATAAAAATATATACGAACACAAGAACGGCACAGTATAACAAAAACGACCAAAACTGTAAAGCATCAGAAAAGAGAATACTGTTCTGACAGTTCACATTATCTATCTGGCTTTCAAATATTGAGTAGGAGATTTACAACAAACAGAACCAAGCCATTTGCAAAAACAGCTTGCTGCATCTTAGGGGCCTTTGCACAAGAGAGCAGAGCAGAGTAATGAACTCTTTGAAATCCACTGAAGTTTGAGTCTCTCTGTTTAACTGGTTACGAAAAGGACCTGGCTAAATTAAACTGAACACGTTTAAGTCATTCTTGAAAAGGACAAAGCCTACGACTCATTGATGTAATTTAACCTAATATTAGCTAGATTAATACTGTTAGCGGCTTTGTGCTAATCGAGCTCAAGTACGTGCTAACTTATAACTAACTTAACTAAGTCTAATTAAAATACTATACGTATAGATGCGTGAGTTAGTTTTATATTACATTTAAAGCAATAATTGCTAGCTAGCTAACCGTTGATCCACAAATATAAATCTCCATTCTAGGTTTAGTCTGGTAGTAAATTCCAGTTTTCCCGGTAATGCCGTCTCTGGCAGGGTTGGTTCCATGTGATTTAGCAAGACACGCCCGCTACAAATGAAGCAAAGGGTTTCCGTTGCTTCTGATGGAGAATAGAGGGAGCTGTGATTTTCCGGAGCTAAAAAACCAGTCAATAAAAAACCAAACCAAGTTCAAAATGTTCACAAGTTACTACAAAATTTTGGGGACAGACAGAGAGAGATTATTTGCAGCTCACACCCCAAGTAAGTCAGTATAAAACAGTAATAACCTTAAAAAAGACTGACAAAACAATAGTGAAAAGAAGTCTTCAAAAAACAAAACAAGTTATTACCAGCATAGCCAATTTGCTTAAAACGGCCAAAAAATTTGACAGGAACAATTAAGCCGGATGACGACCGAATGCCACACTCAAACTCTTTATACTCTAAAGAAGTAAACTTTAAATTAAAATTAAACAAAATGCAAGAAATGTAGCGGCTTTTAGTAAACAAAGAAAACTCAATGAAAAACGCCTGACCTGTAGTCACTAAAGGCAAAGCCTTAGATCGAACCGAAACAGGAGAGAGCCAATGGTTTTAGGTCCTAGCCAACAATTAAATTAATAGAGTATGTTGCTGTAGCAACTAGGTTTGATCTTGTATCAAAAAATAATAAACTGTATTTACACGCACAACAGCAGAAACCAAAGATTAACCTACTGATTCCCACACTATGAGCGTGCGGTTCAATTCTGTACTCGTTCAGCAGATTGTGAAAATGTGACATTCCAGCATCGTCGAAAATCTCACTGATAGTCATCGTTTTCAGGCGAGACTGAAATATTCTATATACGTATACGTATATACGTATATGTACGTATATATATACGCACATTGAAAAATTTGAATAACTGAAAATCGCAAGAGGCAAGACTGAAGACCAAGTAGTTTACACAAAAAAAGCAAAACTTCATTTCTCTATCCGCAAGTCCCACAGTTGGATGGAACAGATTTATTTGGCGGTTGCAACTGAACCAGATGGTATAAATATCAGCCATCCAATCCAAATCCCTCCATCTTCATAAGAAGAAATCAAAGATGTAAACAGCGATGAATAAGTATATACAACCTGCCCAGAAACTGTACTAAGAATTTTCCGTCTGACTACCGGGCAGTATACTTACGTACTGTTCTTCAGATGTAAGTCACAACAACGAGTATATATATATATACAAGTAATAAAAATGCTCCTCCGGAGCATGAAAAAGTAATATGGGTAGTGGTGTATCTTAAAAATGCTTAATTTGGGGCTAGGTTCAAAAAAAGAAGAGGACTAGGTTGTGGGCGAATTAATATGGGCACAGCTTCGCCGAGCAACCCATATTCGCGGACTGAAAAAGTTATCTATTTTTATACGTACCAGTGTTCAGATTTAGTTACGGTACGTAAATAATATACGACTATGGTAAACGAGTTTTAGTGGAAACAAACGTTTCTTTCGATAAACTCTTAATATTTATCTACTGAGCGTTTTAACCACTTATAAGAAAAGTATATATTTCAACAATAACTTCAGGATCAAGACACTCTCCGACGATCTTCTATTTCTATTCAACCGTTAGCGTTACAATCATAGCCATGCTTTTTTCTCATTGCTTGTCGTAGTCCAGCACAACCAAATTATATACTATATAGTTTACGTATACATATATATACAAGAATAAAAGTGCTCCGGTGGAGCATGAAAAATGCAATATGGGTGACATTAGGTTGTAAATGGTCAGAGGACTAGGTTTTAAAACGTTAATATGGGAGGGACAGGTTGTAAATGCCAGGAGGACTAGGTTAAAAGCGCACTAATATGGACCAGCTTCGCTGAACAACCCATATTCGCGAAAACTGTCCAGAGTTTCTATCGGCTGCTGCTTGCTGTTGATATTGGCAGTTCTTCAGAAAATTGTACGATTTGTCAGCATGGCCTGCAAGTATATATATGTGTCGTGCTCCTTATTATACAACTTAATAATACACGTACATAATGTCAACTGCTTTTCGCATCAACTTAATACAAGATTCTGCGCTGACACTGCAGAAAAAAACACCTTGAACACCTTTCTACCAGAACTGCATTGTTTATTTGGAATAAGCTTTAATATTTCAAAATCGTCCCGCTTGCTTTGAAAGCTGAAGAATGCAGATCT
Organism: Trissonchulus latispiculum; assembly: GCA_030248195.1. Classification (NCBI taxonomy): domain Eukaryota; kingdom Metazoa; phylum Nematoda; class Enoplea; order Enoplida; family Ironidae; genus Trissonchulus; species Trissonchulus latispiculum. Next base: position 7,595 of record JASAND010016300.1, on the reverse strand, counting down.
TACTCGTATGTCATGTAGAGTGGAGCATGAGTTACCGCGAATATGGGTTGTTCAGTGAAGCTGGTCCATATTAGTGCGCTTTTAACCTAGTCCTCCTGGCATTTACAACCTGCCCCTCCCATATTAACGTTTTAAAACCTAGTCCTCTGTCCATTTACAACCTAATGTCACCCATATTGCATTTTTCATGCTCCACCGGAGCATTTTTATTCTTGTCCTATTTCATTTTTAAGGTTCTCAGTAAAAAGCAAAAACGTTAAAGCTGTGTGAAAGAAACTTTAAAAATTCCGCCAATCATTAATTGTCAACCGAAAATACAGAACAAAGAAGCTTGAAACGTTCCAAGTTCTTCCTTTTTCTCTATTTTGACAGAAGATTTTGACTTCAGCAGCACTCTACTGCAGCGCAACGAGATGCAAACTTTACTGTCGGTGAAGGAAACTCATACGGCACGATTTGCAATGCTCTGCCGCACTTGTCTGGCTTTTTAATAGGCAAAAATTTCTGGGGGGGGCTCGGATTTCTGGGGGGGGGGGAGAAAAATTTTTCAAAAAATGCCTAAAAATAGCTATTTTTTGCTGCTAAGGTAAAAAATCAACTATTTTAACTTAAATTTAAGCTTACTATAGCTAAAAAATGCTTAAAAATTAGTAAAAATCCGGCGAAGCCGGAAAAATTTTTCAAAATTTACCCTCAAAACCCTATTTTTCCGGGCATTTTAGAGTTCTGGGGGGGGAAGGCCCGAATCTTGGGGGGGGCGATTCTGGGGGGGGGGGGCGACCCAAGTCTGGGGGGACGAATTTCTGGAGGGGGGGCCGCCACCCCCCCCCCCTGTAGGAAAAAGCCAGCTTGTGTGCGAAATTTCGGACGATTGCAACTTACCTGTAGCTAGTTACAGGCCGTGCTGTACTTCAGCAGCACTCTACTGCAGAGCAATTAGGCGCAAACTTCACTGCCAAAAAAGGAGACTTGTATGGCATGATTTCCAATGCTATAATAATTCTGCACGTGCCTACAGAATTTCAGATGTTCTGTAGTTAGTTATAGGCCGTGCTGTACTTCTGCAGCACTCCACTGCAGCGCAACCACATAGTAACATCGTAATAAGTATACGAAACGTATCTATAATAGTTTGTCATGTCCTAAACTATCTGTATGCCGAATTTCAAATACCAGTGACGAATGAATAACTTGTTATCGAAGGTGCTGTGTTTGGGGCAGCACATACAGCACGGTGGAAGCTAGAGAGTGCACCAACTAACATACTACAGTTCCCCCTTACTACAGACATAATTTTCACCAAGTTTCATATGTTTGGCCGTTTACAGTAAGTCTACAGACAGCGTGCAACGGTTGCTGCATAATAGTACAGCACGATAGCAGCACCGCACAGAGCTGCGACTATGCTCATCGTGTTCAGCGACCCCGATAACCCGATGCGTCCCACTCTATGGCCCAAAACAGCATATTTAGGCCTATTTTTGACTATTTTCTGTGGAGTTGGGACTTAGAAATTTTCCGAAAATGGCTATTTGGCCGGACCAACTTTGGGCCGGCCGCCAGAACGATCCTGGCCAGATATCAAAAATCGCCCTCGTTAGGACATATAAACCCTTCCGTAGATCCTTATGCAACAAACCACGTCTCTCTAGCGTCTTCCCTGAGTCCTGTAGCTTTGACAAAAATTGGCCATTTTTGGCCATTTTAGCGCCAAGTCCACTTTTGGCCGGCCGTACAGATGGCTGGCCGGGCCGGGCAGCGAAAAAATATCAAAAAGGTTCACTTTCGGGGTATATACGTTCAGAAAAACCAAACTTCACCTGCTGAAAATGCCCAGATCGTTCTAACACTGCGACAGAAAATTGCATTTTTCCAAGCGTGACTTACACGGAAAAAAAAACAAACGGACCTAACTTGTCCGGAAGCGAAAATTTTCAAAGTTGGAAATTTTGACCAAAACTTTTTTGCGACTTGTAGTACTCGTCGTGTAGATTCCAACGATACCAAAATTGTCCAGTTTGGTTGAGTATTTAGCTGGCACGGAGCTCGAACGGGTCTCCAAGGGCCGCACTGAGCCTTTTACACCCATATTATAGGGGAGCGCTCTCGCGCTACCCTATAATATATATATATATATATATATATATATATATATATATATATATAATATATATATATATATAACTGCTGGAATTGTAATTATTGACTGACATTAATTGCTTTGTATATGGCAATCGCCATGGCGAAGCGTGAAAGCCCGCGAATATGGGTTGCTCGGCGAAGCTGTGCCCATATTAATTCGCCCACAACCTAGTCCTCTTCTTTTTTGAACCTAGCCCCAAATTAAGAATTTTTAAAACTAGTCCTCTCTTAATTTTACAACCTCACCACTACCCATATTACTTTTTCATGCTCCGGAGGAGCATTTTTATTACTTGTCCTTCTGTCATTTTAAAGGTTCCCTTTCCAGCAGTGAGGGACTTTCATTTTTGACCCACACCGGACCCACTGTGGGTGGGGCACACACCCACAGGTCGGTGGGGCCACTTTTTGAGGATGGCATAATGACAAAAGTTGATCACCTCACCAAGGGCTTTCATTTGACAAAAAACTTGACCACTTTTGAAGACTTTCATTTTTGACCCACACAGGACCCACAGTGGGTGGGGAACCCACCCACAGGTCGGTGGGGCCACTTTTTGTGGGTGGCATAATAACAAAAGTTGATCGCCTCCCAGGTTTCCCCAACCTCCCTTTTGAAGACTTTCATTTTTGACCCACACAGGACCCACAGTGGGTGGGGCACCCACCCACCCACAGGTCGTGGGGCCCCTTTTTTTGGGGGGCCTTATGACCAAAGTTGATCGCCTCGCCAAGGGCTTTCACTGGACTCCTAACTTGACCTCTTTTTAAGACTTTCATTTTTGACCCACACAGGACCCACAGTGGGTGGGGAACCCACCCACAGGTCGGTGGGGCCACTTTTTGTGGGTGGCATAATAACAAAAGTTGATCGCCTCGCCAAGGGCTTTCATTGGACACCAAACTTGACCACTTTTGAAGACTTTCATTTTTGACCCACACAGGACCCACAGTGGGTGGGGCACCCACCCACCCACAGGTCGGTGGGACCACTTTTTGTGGGTGGCATAATGACAAAAGTTGATCGCCTCGCCAAGGGCTTTCATTGGACACCAAACTTGACCACTTTTGAAGACTTTCATTTTTGACCCACACAGGACCCACAGTGGGTGGGGCACCCACCCATAGGTCGGTGGGGCCACTTTTTGTGGGTGGTATTATGACAAAAGTTGATCGCCTCGCCAAGGGCTTTCATTTGACACCAAACTTGACCACTTTTGAAGACTTTAATTTTTGACCCACACCGGACCCACAGTGGGTGGGGCACCCACCCACAGGTCGGTGGGGCCACTTTTTGTGGGTGGTATCATGACAAAAGTTGATCGCCTCGCCAAGGGCTTTCATTTGATACCGTACTTGACCACTTTTGAAGACTACCCACACCGGACCCACTGTGGGTGGGCGCTGTGGGTCAGGGGTCACATCCGCCGACCTCGGCAGTATGCTCATCGTTTTCCGCGACCCCGATTTACTATACATGGGTACCACCCCAAGGCCGAAAAACGCCATTTTTAGTGACTTTTAGGCCATTTCTAGTAAAAGTGGGACTTAGAAACTTTTCGCCAAAACAGGTGAAAAATGCAAAGTTTGGGCCCATCTCCTGAAAGCTCCAGAGCGAAATTAAAAAATCCCCCTCGTTACTTTGTGCGCATAGTCCGAAATATTCAAATAAAATAAACCAAACCGATCTAGCTGCTAGCCCGTGAAAAAAAAGTTGATTTCAACCTAAGTGCCAAAATAGCGAAAGTCCGACTTTGGGGCCTTGGCACAGAGCCAAAGTTGGCCGAGTGCCAAAATGACCTTCGTTTGGTAGCATGGGGGGATACTGTCTACCAACATATCATAGTGGCATTGGACCAAAATGGCCACATCGTTCCAACACTTCGCTAGAAAATGCACTTCCAATAAGCGTTATTAACCGAGAAAAAAAAACAACCGCACGGTAACTCTCGCCTAGTGCAAAATTTCGAAGTTCCGAATTTTAACCAAAAGTATGGTGGTACTTGTAGTACTACTCGAGTACTTTACGATGGTAACATTTTTATCCCTCCCGGACCTCTAATTAGCTGGCACCAGACCAACACTGTCTCCAGAGGGCCGCGCAGACGCCTTTATACCCATATTATGTATATGTATATATTAATGTAAAACGTTTATAATTTTGTAAAAACGTACCGGAATATAGCCCAATAGAACAGCAACACTGTCACTGGCATGCAGAATGCAACCTGCAGCTGAGAATGCCAGCAGAAAGCTGTTGGTGCCCTAAAACATAAAACAGCGCACATTAATCATTTACGTCTATTTAATGATGCATGATTACAAATTATTTTCTTAACAAAAAATGAAGAATAAAATATGTCGAATATATACAGAAGCAATGCGATGATGCTATCTTATCCAGTAATGGGGCTGAGTTATCCAAATCGATCCAAACCTCATTTTCGGGATTGAACACCAACATTTTCGGATTGGCATAATCCCGTCAAAAATCCAATCCCATCAAAAAATTTGGACACGGATTAAATATTATGTTATAAATCCGCATTCCTCAAATCTCTACCTTTGCTAAATTCTAATTCACTATATATCCGATTTTCAAAGTCATGATTGGCGAAAAACTGGGCCGGGATTGAGTGCTTGTTTCAGATTTCACTACTTCACATCACCTCTTTCAAGAATGGGTCAATTCAACTTAAACTCTTTATAAACAGTTAGTACAATACCAGCTTACCCGTAGAAGTAGGTGGGTAAATTCTTCATTTGAAATGAACACCGGTTTCCAATGATCAAATTCCTGTGTACTCCCACAGGCATTTGAAGTGTCTAGAATAGCACAAAGATAGATAGATAGATTATGCACAGTCAGATAATACGTATTTACAGTTGACTTGGCAAAAGATTAAAAATCGAAAAAAAGACAAAAACTCCGGGTAGAGGAATGTTATCCCCGGACGGGACGATTTCGAGGAAGCGGACGTCGATATCGCGTTAGCAGCCCTCCACAGTTGTTCAAGCAAAATATTACAAGTATTTTTATATACGTATATACGTACGTAAGTCGTAGTATGCAACACCGTATTATTGTCAATTCTGGAGAAAATCTTTCTTTCGTAATTCCTCTATTTGAATTGAATTCAAAATCCTTAGTGCTAATTTTAAAAATGGAACCCGTTTCGATCTCGTTTTGCAGAAGGGTCCTCCATTTTTCCCTGGCAAAATGAAGCTGTCATCCCCGACTCTTCAAACCCAAAACGCAAACATGTCCGTGACCCTTATATGAATGACAAGAACTGAGAATGAGAACTGCTAGATACGTGCAGTTAACAACAGCCCGAAATTCCACAAAATTAGGTAATAACTAATAATATGATATTATGTTATATTATATATATATATATATATATATATATATATACTCAGTAGAGTAGGTACAAAAAATTTTCAGGGGGGGCGGTTTTGACCGAGGACTTTTGAGGGGGGGGGGGGGTAAAATTTTTATTTTGCGTAATAACTACATCCACACTGCGTATATATATATTATATATACTGCAAGTTGTCATATTCATTCAAGTCTTCCTTGGTTCATGTCGTTGACTTGTTACAACTGAAAACGAAATCCTAAACCCAAAACGGGGGGTCTGGGGGGCGGAGTCCCCCAGAAGTTGAGAAAATTTTTAAATTTCGCCATTAAACGCTATTGAAACATTTAATTCTTTACAATGATTTATCAATTGTCTAACAACATTTTGTACCATTATTTGCTATTTTCTACATTTACTGTCTTCTTGTCTGAAAACTCAAACTATTAAGATGCTCCCATTAAGAACTGCGTATTCTGATCGTATCAACCAATTATGCCAAGGCTGATGATGTTGGGAATAACGCAGATATATAAAAAAACTGCAAAGCAACTATTTATATAGACATTTGCTAGCATGCTTAATGAAAAATAATCTAAACATATAGACAAAATTCGCGCCGGAGGCGCGAATCTTTTTTAATGGTATAGAAAATGCGTCAATGTTGAACTAATTTGAAGCATTAATGTACAATTTGTGCATGTTTCTAACAAAGTCAAACGCCCGCGCTCCGCGCGGGCTTAAAATTTTTTTTGCCCAATTTTATCAGGGGGGCAAAGCCATTATTTCGGGGAGGGCGGCCGCCCCCCCCCGTATCTACGCTAGTGTATATACTACAAAATATCAGTTATTTATATCCGTCAATCAATTAAACTAACTATTGTATGTTCGCAAAAACTGAATCGTTTTATTCAGAACTTTTGATTTATCCAGACGGCGATCTCCATTCGTTACCATCGCCTCCAATTCAGAGATCAAACGATTAAAGGCATCACGTCGACGTTTCTCGCTCAAATTGCGAGATTTTCTGAAAAAGCCAAGGAAACTTTCACTCAAATAAACACACAAAAATATGCCAAATAGCAAATTAATCTTGGCGAAGTTCCAACACTTTTATCAAAACACCGAAAAGCAAATAGCATCAACTAAACAAACAGCAATAATAACCAATTCTACGTATATAACCTTTTAGACTCATTCGCGTGGCATGAGGATTCCGTTTCTTCCATTTTTTCAACCATGGCGCATTCTAAACAAAAAATCGACAGAGATAAAACTAGACACTCAATTTACCTTAGATTTAATATGACAACTGCGACAAACAAGTTATTTTTAACGATTTTGGCAAGTTTTCGTTATTTTTCGTAATTTTTTAAAAAATTTCGAATTTTGGCTAAAAATATTATATATGAGAGGGAGGGGATGGGTATATAAGCAAAATTGTCTAGAGGGTTCGGCGAAAAATCGATTTTCAAAAACTGAAAAAATTTCTCAATTTTTACCTAGTTTTAGCGATTTTAGCAATTTTTCGTATTTTAACGAATTTCGAACTATTTTCAAAAAATTAAGGTAGGGGAATTTGAAAATTTTTAGGGAGGGGGTCGCCGAAAGGCCGATGTTGGGGGTAGGGGTAGCCAAAATTTTTTAGGGGGATCGGGGACCGGTCCATTTGGGGGAAGGGATCCTCCCCATCCCCCCCACCAAACACACCTATGTTGACCACCAAATTTCCAAAGTTTACCCACCCCGTACAAAAATTGCCGGTGAAACTATGAGCATAGGTGTAATTGGGGGGGGGTTGGGCCATTTTTCCAAACCCCCCTCCCCAAAAATGTTTGGGGGGGCCCCGGCCCCCCCCCCAAGTGGGGGGGGGGGGGTAGTCGCGCCGACGGCGCGAAAATTGGAAAAAATTGGGCATTTTTAGGGTAAATTTTGCAAAAATTTTTCAAAAAAGTCCATATTTTTTTCTTAACGAGTTTATTATAGCGAGAAATATATACACGTTTATAACGGTTTTATGGATTTCTAGACTCAATATTGACCTTATTCTGGACTTAGAAACGTGTTGGCAGTCAAGTTTTCGAGTTTAAA